>VNJS01010533.1:0-23773 GCA_008042575.1 Drosophila watanabei | reverse complement strand
AATATTTCTATTAAATGGTAAATTAACCCACTGTGCGCAGCATAAAAGCTCAGCCATAGAAACTTAAACATAATAAACCAAAAGAAATAAAGCTTAGCTTACGCTCTTTGCATCCCCAACAATAAAACAACAAAAACATGCAAAAGAAATAAATTAGAGCAGAACATTAAATTCCTTTTTAAAAATTCCTTTTCTTATTTCAATTTCCTTTTTCTAAATAACGCACAATTCTTTATTTATAAAATTTTCGTCAAATAATGTTTAAAAAAATTTATATATAAATTTAAAGTTTAAGTGTTTTATATGTCAACATTATTATTTGTCCACATTTATATATATTGTATTATTTATTCTAATATTTTCGCTCGTATCTATGTTTTTAGCTTATAATAAATAATTTTTATAATGTTTTAAATATTTTTGATTTTATTGCCTCCACCAGCATGCCACCCCAGTAGAAGCTAGTTTTTATTAGGGGTCATCTAGGAAAACAAATGATTAAAACTAGGTGCAGATGAGCATAGGCAGGGAGGGCAAATGACAGCCTCAAAACAGCTGAGGAGTTCAACCTTTTTATATGTGTTAGTGAGAGAGTTCGTCTGTCCGTATGTGATTTTGATTTTCCCTTCTCCCCCTTCTCGTCGTAGCACGCAAAACTAATAAATATTGGTGGCAAAAGGCAACCTCGAAGATCAGGCAAGAACATCACCTCCTTAGCCGACGAGCAGAGCCGAGCAAATTCGCGTGCGCCTGCATCTTTGAAGTAACACCTAGCCTGAATCGTTACATCTGTTTGGTTTATACGTTAATGAGTTTGCCCTAGTGGCCTATAAAGTGAATATTCAAAATAAGAAGTTATTACATAATAACCTGCCTAGTTTTTCGTATGGTTTTCAGGCCAAACTCTAATCATGCAAACTAAAGTTGTCGCTCAATTTTACAATTTATATTATATTATAACAAGAAAGAAAGCTAACTTCGGCACGCCGAAGTTTGTATAATCTTGCAGATTTCAATTTCATTATTTATAATCTAACCCTATCTATTTTAAAAATGAATTACTTTCAATTCAATTTTATTTTTACAGTTTTACATTTTTTACATTTTGTACATGTAAAGTAAAATGAAATTTACCTTTACATTTACCGATCGTTTGTATGGCAGCTATATGATATAGTCGTCCGATTTTAATGAAATTTACAACAAAATTCTGAAATAATATAGAATGCTTGTAGAAGAAGAAGACGTTATGTTGAAAACTGAAAAAGTTATAATTTTTTTTCTAAAAATTTCCCGACCGTTCCTATTGCAGCTATATGATATTGTAGTCCGATTTTTATAAAATTAAATCAGAAAATTTAGAATAATATATAGAGCTTACAACCGAGAGTTGATCAGGATATGTTAAAAAATTGTGAATTTGTAATATTTTATTATTATTAGTTTTCCCTCTTTGTTTGTAGTTTTTATCACTGAGTGAGATGTGATTGGGGAGTTGTGATTGGTATTACTAATTTTTAAAAATAAAGCTAACTTTGTAATTTTTTAGAGCTGTTGACCATGCGGGAGGTGGTTTACTTGTGAGGATTTATTTTATTTTTAACACCAGCTCGCCCCATCACACTCTACTCACTCAGACTCTTGTGTTTTCCTTCCATTTAGTTCCAGGTTAATTAATCCCTTTTGTTTTGGTTCATAGTCCATTGTCCATATTCCTTTAGGACTTTTGTCACTATTTTTATACCCTTGCAGGGTATTATAATTTCAGTCAGCAGTTTGCAACGCAGTGAAGAAAGCATCTCCGACCCTATAAAGTATATATATATTCTTGATCAGCATCAACAGCCGAGTCGATCTAGCCATGTCCGTCTGTCCGATTATACGCGAACTAGTCCCGCAGTTTTAAAGCTATCTAAATTAAACTTTGTAGATAGTCTTCTATATACTCTCACTCGTACATAAGTCGGAACGAGCCAGATCGGACGACTATATCATATAGCTCCCATACAAACGATCTATAAATTTGTAGAAAATAAACTTCACTATTTTTAAACATATCTTGATTAACTCTCGGCTATAAGCTTTATATATTATTTTAGATTTTTGGATTTAATTTTATAAGAATCGCACTACTATATCATATAGCTGCCATAGGAACGGTCAGGAAATTTTTTGAAAATAAATTATAACTTCTTCAGTTTTAACATAACTCTTTGTACTTTAAAATACAAGCATTTTATATTATTCCAGAATTTTTTTGTAAATTTCATTAAAATCGGACTACTATATCATACAGCTGCCATACAAACAATCGGTAAATGTGAAGGAAAAAAATTTTTATTTTACATGAAAAAAATGTAAAAAAAATTTTAATTGTAAAAATAAAATGAATACAAGAGTAATTTATATTATATTTAATTGGGATAGATTATAATTGATACAATTGGAATCTGCAAGGGTAAACGAAATCGGCATGCCGAAGTAAGCTTCCTTTCTTGTTTTGTTTCAAATAGGTGACAAGGAAATTATAAGTGTGCCTTTGCCTGAAAATTCGCCCTGTTGGGTGCCCAAAATCCCAGAAAAAATCTGAAAAAGGGAAAAATTTAATATCATTGCATGGCGAAACCTTAAAAATGTGTTGCATAATACTAAATCAAGGAAAATCAGCAAATAAGGAAAATTAAGGAGCCACGAGGAAATTATAATTTTTTTTTAGTTAAGTTTTAATTTGATCTTTCTTTGTGCATTGCCATGCGGCTAAGCGAGAAAAAATATTTTTTTGTGAGCGAAAATGATGATAGAAAGGCAAAAGTCACAATTGAGTGCTTTTAATATTTGTGTGAACTTTGAGTGATTTCTGCCATGTGACTCGAGTTTTTTTTTTGTTGTTTTTCTTTGTCCACCTTATTTTATAATTTTCAGGCTTTTCTCAGGAAAGCGCTTTCTTCGAGGAGGACCTCCACAACATGTTGGTAAACAAGTGAGTTCTGAGTATGTAAAATTGCTAAAAAAAAAAGATTTCCTGACAAGTTAAAAATATTTTAAAATCCGCAAAAATAAGAAAGAAAAGAATGAGAGTCCAAAGGTTATAAAAATCAAAAAAATATATATTTAATATTTAAATTGCGTTTTGTGTCCCCCAAATTTTGGTTAACTTTTTGCCAAGAAAATCTGATTCGCCTTTACCCTAAAAAAATGGAGAAAAAAAACTTTAAATTAACTTTAAGCAGTCGGCTCGGATTCTAGGCGTTTTCACAAAGGTGGCACGATCGTCTAGCCGCTGTCTGCATGAGGTGCTTATTGTTGTTGTTGTTTTTTTCTTTTTTTTTGCAATGCGATAAGCGCAATGCAAATGCAATTAAAATGTTTTTCTATGCACTTGTCTTATCTTTGGAAGGTTTGTCAGAGGGGGAATAGTTATGTTCGACGTCAAATTATTTTATGATATTTATTTCGTTTGTTTCGTTTCTTTACGAATTTATTTGATTTTAGTCATTCAAATTTGTACGCTTATATTTTTGATTTTATTATTATTATTATTTGATTTTAGTTATTCAATTTTGTTATAGTTCTTTTATATTTATATTTATGCTATTGACCGATTGTGGTTGTCGGTCAGTATAGTCCAGCAGTTTGGTTCGATTTATGTTCGCTTTAGGTTCGAACATGGAGTACCTTTCCACAGAGAATTAGACAGCTGATTTCTTAGAGGAGGTCATTGACCTCGCTATATAAAAGGAGATAAGAAATTTTGCTCAAGCAAATTATCGTTTTATGCAATTTTATTTGCTTTTTGTAATTGGTTTCAAGCTTTGAATTAATTCTTATCATTAGAGCATTTATTTTTATTTATTTTATTTTTTGTTAGTTGTTAGCCTAGGATTTATTCATATTCAGTATAGCTGATGGGTGCTACTTAGATTCCGCCAAAACATATAAAACTAAATGCAACCATGGGTTTCATCAATCTTGTATTGCAGCGTATTCCAAGACCCATACTAGATGTCCTACTTGCCAAACTGTATGCTTTGAGAACATTGTGAAAAGCGCTATACAAAGCTTGCAAAATGAGTTACTAACCCAGTTGTCCGACAAAATGGCTCAATTAATAGGCATTAATCTTGTGGCACGTCTGCAGCCAATAGGTGTGAATACTTCCGAGCAAGGAGAAGGGGCATATATGGAGCGACAAATGCCAGTTGGGAATACGGGTGTTCGAGCAGGCTCTGGACGAGGAACTCCTAGAAGCTTTACATCCGATCTAAGCCAGAGGCCCGATAAAGTAGGCCACATTTTAAATAGCTGGAAATTGCGTTTTAGCGGTAGTTCGGATGGGACTAGCGAGGATAACTTTATTTATCGGGTTCAGGGTCTCACAGAACAGACTCTGGAGGGAAACTACTCGATTCTTAGTAGCAATGCGAGTCTGTTATTTGAAGGAAAAGCTAGGGAATTCTATTGGAGGTGCCACAAGCGAACAAGAGATCTTCAGTGGGAATTTCTTTGTAATGCTTTAAGAAAGCAATTACGTGATGCTCGGACGAACATGGATATAAGGGAGGCCATTCGCAATAGGAAACAGTGAAATATTAGGATTTGACTGGTTTTATGATGCTGTTGTAAAGATGATGGACAGTTTGAATGTGCCTTTATCGAACATGGAAGTTGTCGATATTCTAAAGCGAAATTTAAGACCGAAAATAAGGCATGAGATTTGAATTTGCAGATACGAACAGTGGAAAAATTACGAGAAATTGGTCGTCGTAGGGAAGATTTTTTGATGATGTGCGAAAGACTCACTGTTACCAAGAGGTTGTTCCATTTAAGAAACTGCAAGTCTAAGAAAAAAGTTTTCTGTTTTGGGTGTGGCCTTATGAATACCTACAAACATACTTGTATTCGGTGCCAAAAAAACGCATGGACGAACACAGGCAGCTATCGCCAATCGACCTGTGTTCAACCCAGCAAGGCAACCAGCGAAGAACCGAATCCCCAATAGAGATTCCAATTTCTTGTGAGTCTGAGTCCATTGAAGAACAAGAACATTCAAATTTTTGGCCTAAGCTAGTTAGTAACAATGTTAGTTTAAATAATCACAAAAGGAAAATATCTAAAAATACTAAAAGATTGAGAGCATATTGGAATTCTATTAAAACCATTAATTGTATACGTTTTAAAAGTAATGATAATCGTTCTTATGCCGAAGTAAAGTTATTGGATAGGGTAGTGACTGGATTGTTGGATACCGGAGCAGCTATAAATGTCCTCGGCGGCAAGTTAGCGGAGCAAATCATCCGCAGCAGAGTCAGATTCAAGAGTGTCTTTATGGTAGCACACACAGCAGACAGAACGAAGCAGGACGTCATAGATATAGCAGGACGTCATAGGACGTAGCTAAGGAGCTCGAGTTTCACATCGTGCCGTCCTTGAGCCAGGATTTATACTTAGGGATACACTATTGGAAAACATTTGATTTATTACCACTGGCTATGCAGGTATCTGAAATAGTGTCTGGTAATCATATACTGCCCGATAGCCAACAAGGTATCCTCAGTGAAGTGGTGGCCAAATTTACCTCATTCGCCGTTCCTGGTCTGGGAAAAACTACATCAATTTCCCATGAGATTGATGTCGGTGATGCGAAACCGGTTAAACAGCGCAATTTTCCTGTATCTCCCGCGGTGGCAAACTTGCTATATGCCGAAGTTGACAGAATGTTGGAAATGGGAGTTATAGAGGAGTCTCAGAGTGCTTGGTCGTCACCAGTCGTTCTTGTTCAGAAGCCAGGGAAGGTCCGTCTGTGTTTTGACAGTCGGAAAACTATTTTAACCTTATTTTATACTTATCCGACACAAAATTTCACAAGGATTAAGGATCTGCAATAAAATACATTTTTCCACGGAAATTGGTCGACTTTCAGGTAATATTACACAAAAAATATATTACCTATCGTCATGGTTTTTTTCTTTAAATAATATTACAGTCATGTAAACTAAGCTGCTACCTGCCAGGTGCCAATTTTTTCACTTTTTCTGGCTAAAGAAGTCCATAACTTCTGAAGTTGGTGAAAGCCGGCGAGTACACTTTAACTACAACTTTTGTAGATATTTTGTGGACCAAAGTCAACTTTCATCGGCTACATCACGCTGCGTCTGCGAAAATGCAATGGCATAAACCAAAGCAACTCAGGCTAAAATATACCGAAATACCGATACAACCTAATATATACCAAAAAATATATCAACTGTAGCGTGCACGGTTTGTTGCGGTTAAATTTAAATTTGTGTTTGTTTTCATTGTTTTATGTGACAAAACGTACCTCCAAAGTGGGTTTTTATGGAAGGTTAAGTTAACGTTTTTTATTTTACGTGATTGTAGGTAAATTACATTTGCAAAGGAAAAAAATTTGACAGATAAGTATCTACACAATAGATTGACTTCAACAGTTTACAATATTTTTGAACATGGTAAGGATATAATTGAATATTAGTTCCTGAAAGTCCAGAAATGCTTGAACTATTAGAAATTTCCTTAATATAGGCCTATTAAAAAAAGGATTAAAATTGATGCAAAACAACAAAAACAAGAAAGGAAGCTTACTTCGGCGCCCCGAAGTTTATATACACTCATAAAAATGTTTACCTAAAATCGCCAAAAAAAAGCCACTTTTCGCCCGTAGGTTTAGAAATTCGCCATAAAAACGGGTTCAAAGGCGAGTCGCCCTAAATCTAAGAAAAATTTGCCCTAAATTTAGGAAAGAATCTTTCTCAAATCCAGGGCGATTTTTCTTGAATCTAGAAAAATTTTCTTATTTTTAGGCCAATTTACTTTAGATATGGGAAAAGCTTTCCTAAAATTATAGGTGCATTTTGTCTTATATTTAGAAAGGTTTTTCTTAGTTCTATGCCTATTTGACCGTCAAAATAGGATCATCTTTTCTAACCTGAAAGGCAAACTTTTTTGAAATAAGAAAAAATTGCCCTAGATATGGGAAAGTATTTTCTTGATTTAGGAATAAATTTTCTATTTTTAAAGGTTAGTACTAGTATTTCTATATTTTTATACAGATATTTTCTTAAAGTACAGATACAAATATTATATATTAATAGCAATTAATATAAATGAATGAAGAAAAAACTTTAACACTATAACGAAAACTAAAAATTAAAAAAAAAACTAGCAGCTAATAAGTGAAAAAAAGCTATGAGGTATAAATCAAATAAAAAAAAGATCAAACAAGTAGTTAAAAAAAAAAACAAAAAACCTTCAATTAAATAATATGAAAAATATATAGCAAATAAAATTATGATCCATGATTATTAAAATATATCTAAACTTGTATATTCATGTATAAGCTCAGAAAGCGCTTTGCTTTTTATATTACTGCTTTACTCTATTTCAAAAATTGGCCTTTGGATAAATGTCCAAACTAATTGACATTCCTTTGCGGATTTTAAATTTAAGACAAAAAATAGCAAAAATATATACGTAAAAATCGGTTAACTCATAAATAGTACTGCCATGCAACAAATAAAGAGTTGCAGTTTTTCCCTTTTAGCGTTGCTATTCTTGTTCGCTCCTTTAAGTACATCGGGAATTCTGCTAGAGTAGCCTTCCACACGATGAAAGAATGGCGAAAATTGGCTATCGTGTGCTTTGCTGCTGTTCTATTGCCTTCCGTTATGTGTCCTCTTGATGTTGGTACAAGAACAGCATGAATGCTAATCCAAATAATTATTTCCATTGAAGCTATTTGGAATTTAAAATTATTTTAGAATTTGAAAAAATATATATGTATACCTTCTGATTGGAACTCAAACTGGTTTAAAAGATTCAGGCTCTGTTGCTCTCGGACCTTAGATTTGAGAAGGGGCACGATTTTCCGCTGGGGTATAGCGTGTTGAAATCGTATTCAATCTTAAAAGAAATTGTGTCAATAAAGAGTGTTACATTTTGATATTATAGTTGTTTACCAATTCATATCCAAACGACTCGCTTAAGATGGGGAACTCCTCAAAAACAATCGCGGCCTGTGGAGCTAAAGTGGCTTCATTCTTGAAAAAAAATAAAACAAATGTGCTTTACATATGGGAGTTTTTCTTTTCGCTTTTCTTTTGCATTGCACTTTTTTTTCTAATTTTATATACTCATTTCAAAAATTAGTTGTTTGATAAAAGGTCTTCACTTCACAAAATTTCAAACACAAATGAGTAAAAGTATGTAATGCGCGCATAACAAAAAAGAAGATCAAAGTTCTCAGTTACGTTAGGCGTCAGGAAAAAGATGATGAAATAACGCACCAACACAAATGTGTACATGCCCTGCAGTACCAAAACTCATCAACATGTCAAATTCATCAACGATTCATCAACAGCCGACGTCGATTTCGACCGAGCCGACGCTCTCATTCGGCCTTCGGGTCAAACCCGACTCTCTCGCGCTCTCATTTTTCTCTTGTACAAAAATTGTTGATGAAAGAGTGATTAAAAGTTGATGAATTTTGTTGATGAAAAAAGGTAAAATTAATCAGTCTTTCATCAACAAAGAGCGGGTTTTAGGTAGTCCCTCTCGCTCGCACTCTACCTCTCTCAACAGTATTCTACGGGACCGTGTAAAACAAAACCAACAATAAGAGAAACCGTTGTTCTGGCTCAGTGTTCTCCTTCTTCTTCTGAGAAGCGCGTGTCTTTCTCGCGTTTGTCAATTGCGTTTTAACAAGTGTGGGTGTACATACCCTGCAGTACCATTCATCAGTAATTCATCAACGCATATGGCGGTGTTGTTGATGAAAAGTTGATGAATTTCCATACAAATTTACTGATGAATTTTGTATGGGCATGTCCGCGGAATTCATCAACAAAAATTCATCAACTTTTCATCAACTTTTTATCAACATTTTAGACAAAAAATTCATCAACATTTATGCCAAAAATGCAACAACAAAATTCATCAACTTTTAATCATTCTTTCATCAACAATTTTTGTACAAGAGAAAAATGAGAGCGCGAGAGAGTCGGGTTTGACCCGAAGGCCAAATGAGAGCGTCGGCTCGGTCGAAATCGACGTCGGCTGTTGATGAATCGTTGATGAATTTGACATGTTGATGAGTTTTGGTTCTGCAGGGTACATACATATGTATTCGTGTGGTTGTCAGTTTTTTATGCGTGCAGTGCTTTGAATATACGCATCGGCGAACAAAAGTCGAAGAAGAACAAGAAGATGCGTGGCAAAAAAAAAAGATGCAGTATATCAACACAAATTCTATCTATATGTGTATATAATAATATACAAATTGATGCAAATATAAATAATAAACTTACCTACAAAAATAAGGTGCAACCTTTCTCCTTTTAAGCCTTTTAAAAATTTCTCCATAATTAGGACACGCACTATGCACTGATCTGGCCTCTTTCACTTTTTAACACGCACTTAACAAAGCCAGCCACCCCTTCCCGAAACGTTGACGTCGACCGCGAAAAAGAATACCGAAAATATCTCCTTCTTTGTCATTCTGTTTCCGTCTCTTTTTAACTTAAATCAGTCGCTTACTGTTTTGCCACTTGTTCACACACACACTAAAAAAAATACAGTTAACCCTTCCCGAAACGCCGACGTCGACCGCGAAAAAGAATACCGAAAATATCTCCTTCTTTGTCATTCTATTTCCGTCCCTTTTTAACTTAGATCTGTCGCCTGTAGATTTAGGGCTATGCTGTCATGGTTTTTAGGAAAAATCGATTAGCAAAACAAGAGCGATTCGCACGCAGATTAAGGAAAAAACAAAACGCAGCAAATCAGAAAACCTTGCCTTAAATTTAAGGAAAAAAAGAAAAATTAACCGTACAAAATTTTATTAAAGGTGGCTTCCCTTGTTTTAATGGGGTCTTGCCTTCAATTCAAGGAAGTCCTTTCTTAATACTAGATTCTTAGATTAAGGGCGATATTTTTTTACGGCGATTTTTCTTAAATCTAGAAAAATATCTTTATAGGGCCGGAAATGCCTCCTTCACTGCGTTGCAAACTTTTGACTGAAATTATAATACCCTGCAACGGTATAAAATGTAGCTTTTCATAAATAAATATAAAAACAAGAAATAAAATAACTTCGGCATGCCGAAGTTGGTATACCCTTGCAGATTCCAATTGTATAACTTATAATCTATCCCAATATAATAAAATATGAACTACTTTCATATTCATAACATTTTTACAGTTTTACATTTGTTTTTACATTTTTTCACATTTTTACATGTAAAGTAAAATGTAATTTTTCTCCACGTTTACCGATCGTTTGTATGGCAGCTATATGATATAGTCGTCCAATTCTTATGAAATTTACAACAAAATTCAGAAAAAATATAAAATACTAGTATCTCAAAGTCGAGAAAATTATGTTGAAAACTGACAAAGCTATAATTTTTTTCCTGAAAATTTGACGGCCGTTCCTATGGCAGCTATATGATTTAGTAGTCCGATTTTTAAAAAATTAAATCCGAAAATCTAGAATAATATATATAGCTTATAACCGAGACTTGATCAAGATGTGTTAAAAAACAGTCAAGTTATAATATTTTTTCAACAAATTTAAGGATCGGTTGTATGGCAGCTATATGATATAGTTGACCGATCCGGCTCGTTCCGACTTATGTACGATTGAGAGTGTATAGAAGACTATCTGTAAAGTTTCATTCAGATAGCTTCAAAACTGAGGGACTAGTTAGCGTAGAAACGGACAGGCAGACAGACAGACAGACGGACAGACAGACAGACAGGCGGACAGACGGCTAAATCGACTCGGCTAGTGATGCTGATCAAGAATATAAATACTTTATAGAGTCGGAGATGCTTTCTTCACTGCGTTGCAAACTTCTGACTGAAATTACAATCTCCTGCAAGGCTATTAAAAAAAATGTTCTTCGATTTTGGGCGATTATTTTTTAGGGAAATTTTAAATTTTTTTTAAATCTTGAAAAATACTTTTATGAGTGTATATAGTAACTGCACAATGCGAAAATATACTTGAGCTTCTCAAAAATAGCTTTGTTTCTTTTTTGGGTCTCGTAAAAAAAAAATATATATTTTAGAAAATTATGACAAAGGTAAATTATTTTAGCAAAGCATTAGAGATAATTTTAGTAAAAAGTTAAAATAATCGGACCTAAGCACTTGAACATAAATAAGAAAGAAGAAACAAAGAAATATTACAAAAATACACTTTTTGCAGCTGCCGGGAAACGAGTTCTTCATAATGTTTTCTCACTTATCGGCGTTTTGATAAGCAGTAACACTGCACCCACTTTTTCTTTACACGACTGGTACTTAAAACGTGTTTTTTCTTTGTTTCCGCTCGGTAGCCTTACGTGGCTGAAAAGTCAAAATTGACTATTAAAAGGCGAATGTTTGAGTACCTTGGTACTAACTAACTACGAATAGCAGTCACTCAGGACCGACGGGCAGCTCTTCCGTGCTAAATTAATTCACCTTTGGAAAAATGGCCCCCTCTGCCCTGCAATAACAATAGTTGGCTTCCAGCACAGGTGAATGCAAGTAAGAGGCAAAACGCCGTTCCAACGGCAAGGTCGTCCAGACGAGTCGTCTGGAGACTTCTGGTTACCAATACCACCTAAAGGCGACTCATAAAAAATAAAAAACTGAAAACTCAGTTTTAAGAAAATAGTTGGCAAATGCAATGTATTTTTTTACTTAGGTTTTGGAGTTTCCATAAAAATATTAGAACAGCTGCTGTGCACAAACACCGTCTCAATCTTGCAAAAACGCCATATTAACAAGAATGTACGTTATAGCGATATATTTGAAAAAGTTAGACTGCTTCAGATAGGTCAGGACATTCGGACAAGTCGGAGCAGAAAGCTACACATGTTTCTCTTTTCGCCAGAGCTTATTGATATACATATATATATATATATATAATAACTGAGTCCAGTGCCAGACTGGTTTTCAGATGTGATAGGGCCAGCATCACTTTTCCTTTCAGATGGGAGTCAAGGTCAGCAAATTACGCGCATAGTAGCGTATGGGTAGGAAAAGTAGTAAACAGAACGAATACATTGGGTAAACTGGTTTGATGCGTGCGTATTTTTGACGGACCATAACCAGAAGCCGGTAATATTAGGAAAAGAAATCATAAATATTTATATTGTACCGTTGATATTATTAAAGCTTGAAACCGGTGGCACGAGTCTTCAGTGGCGACCGGTTTGAATTTGGCAATACTTAGACTTAACAACCAAACTTTACGTTTTTTTTCTGGTCAATAAAGAAATATGTAATACATACTGACCGCATGTCTTTATATAAGGACCGGGATATTTAAGATATTAAAGAGAATACCGACTAATTTTTGCTGTCGCGGACTGGTGTAGTACTAGTACTAATCTCTTTATTCTCAGACATGTTATTCCGAGATCAGTCTGATTAAAACACTCATTCCACTGGGAAATTTTAAATTATGTTTACAAACCAATAAATAATATATTGGCTTAGTAGTGCAGACAGACAGTAAGCCCAGACCGGTACTTGGATTTTTTTTATAGCATGTAGACTCGGGTATTTCTTTATTCCCTTCCATGGGCAAATCAACCATATTTGTCACTCTCATTTCTCACTATTTGGACAGTAATACGTGGTTTTTGCCAGATATATAGTAAAATTAATAACTGTTTTATTTAATATTCACACTTTGAATATAAAAAGATTTTTATCCCGCGAAGGCATAATTCCAACGCGGCGTATGTGCAATTAAATCTATGAGTGAGCCTTCAGTTTGGACTCCTACAACCCTCAATTGGCCAGTGCTGAGTTTTCCCTCAGATAGCACTACTTTTGCAGAAAGAGCATGAGCTCCGGTCGATCAACTTCTGACGCTTCAGAAACAACTACTGCGGTGTGCTGACTGCGATAAGTGAGAAGTCGGTTACCAGCTTTGCACGCTCCCCGCAAGTCTAGTTTGTCTTGGTACTCGTGGCGGCTGCACTATGGAGAAAACGACTACTTCTGTTGGCCAAAACTTAAGTTTTAATTTCGTTAAAACAGCAAATGTTTTATTGAGGTGCCTTCTCTAGTCTAGAGTGTAAGATTCAATTTGCGTTCAGCGTGTGTCTCACCATTTATTCATTACTTTACTAAACTAATTATAGTGATTGATTTTAGCATTGCTCACATATTTAGTCTAAGTAAGTATAACATTCTTTAGCAGTGTCAACCACCGAGTCGATCTTGGTTGTTTTGTCGCTCGGTTTAAAAGAATCATTCCAATAATATTTTTTGAATTGCAGCTTTCAGTTACACTTGTTATATAAATATCGAGGGTAAACTTAATTTCTTGAAATGAATTCCTGAAATAAATTCAAATATGTTTAATGTTTTTTAATGTTTAATTACCTGAGAAATAGGCTAATAAATGAATACGCCTCTTTTTACAAGGCTACGAATTAAAAGTTGGTGTATATATTTTGCAGTTCGAAAAATAAATAAATTCAAATTAAAGGACAAAAATTGCACAGTTTTTTATAATATTGATATATATTACCTTCAGCTTACCTTCGAGCTTTAAAACTTTGCCAAACAAAGTTTTGTTTGGGACCATAGTGAGCTGTATGGTTCGAATCGAGCTCTTTGACATTAACGATCGTCGCGTATCGGATCGGGCCTTCGTCAGCAGCAGAGAGCTAGTGGCGCAGCAGCGGCCTATAAAAGAACCACATTTAGCGCCCGCTGCTTTTCGAAGTGCGCTCAGTGTTAGTTCGACAGCGAAGTTGGCAGTTCGAAAGCTTGTCAGATCCGAACCGAAGTCAGCCATAACCAGTTAACCAGGCGAAAACCGGCAGCGCAACCAGCAGAAGCATTTCAAGTAAGTGCGAGTCCAGAGAAGGAGACTGAAAGTGGTCAACGGACTAGTCGGCATCCATACAGCTAAAACTGGCGACGTTGCGCGCATTTCAAGTCCAATCGCTGGATTTGGCGGTGTCGGTGCCAACGCAGCAAACCTACACTGAATTAAATAACAATACCAAGGCGAAAAGTCTGGGGAGCCAACATTTATTGTCTTGCATAAAATACCTGTTTGGGCAACTTATGATTGTGTGGGGTGACACCCATCACCATCAAATATATTATATATATATGTGTATATATAAATATTACAAAATCAGGCTTATATGCAAGGGGTTAAATCCATAGTTGCACCTAATCTCTCTGCCTGCATTTCAACTTTTTGGATTGGCATTAGCTTCATATCCAATAAATTGTTAACACAACTGCAGGGCAAGCTGTGTACTCCAATGGGCTTTGCAACCTACATATGTAAACAGAAACGATGGTGTGTTGTTTTTCATGCACTGAGAAATCTTAAGACCGCTGGTTATTAGATATTACTTCAGGGGCATAGACATTTGGAAGAATTTTTTTGTTACATTTTGTCATACATATGCACATACTGGTATTATTACCTGTGTTTTGTTTTGGGAATCCTTTTTTAAAATCTGTAAATTTGTGACGCACACCTACATACACACATATATTCCCCTAAGAAATCCAAATAGGTTGTATATTTTACTTGTCTGTCTCTTAAGTGCTCTAGCCCAATACAAAAATTCAGATATGGTGAAGTTTATTAATTGCTAGGGCTTTCTTGTTAATGCTTTTACCACTGAACTTCCCGGCCACAAGTGCTTTTATTGTTGGACAGCTCGTTGGGGAAATAGAAGATAAGGTGATAAGGTTACTGACATTCTTTCCCGAATGTGTCACTGACTATGTCAACGCAGGAGTGTGTTTTTATCTTTTAATATTCAGGGTAGGGGTTGGTACCAGGTAAAAGTTATTTAACCAGAATGCAGCTAATCACGAATTATTGCAATCAGATTAAATCCGGTGTAAACTTAAATGCCAAACACACAGCAGCATGGCTGTATTAAACGATTAACACATTTATATTGAGCAATATATCTATATATACAGCGACCGCGTAGATAGGCTTTTTAAAGTAATGAATAGAAAGTTCAAAGATATGGAAAATACCTTGTATAGATTCCTGGCTAGTCATTGTTGTTTTAAAATTTAAGTATGATATCTTTGTAAATCTGTCAGAATTTCAGAAAATATTAGATGCTTGTTTTAAAAAAAAATACATAAAATAAGTATTGACCCTTTTTATAAAATTGCTTAATATGGTTTCTTTCGGAATACCGAAGTTTGTATACCCTTGCAGATTGCGATTAGCATCATTAATGGATCATTAATATTTCATCTATATCTAACATAGTATGATTTCTATATATAAAGTTTCATATTCATATTATTTAAACAGTTTTAAAGGTTTAGTTTCGAATTTCCTTCTGCATTTACCAATCATTCCCAAGTCAACTATATGATAAATACAAAATAGTAGAGTAATTTATGTTGAGCAAGAAAGGAAGCTAACTTCGGTCAGCCGAATTGCAATTAGATCATTAATAATCTATCTTTATGTAATATAACAAGAAGTCATTTCATATTCATATTATTTATACTGGTTTAAATTGTTTACATGTAGAGCTTTACATTTACCGATCGACCCTATATGAAATAGTTGTCTGATTTTGATGAAATTAAAAAAATAAATTCTAAAATAAAATGAAAAGCTTGTTTCTCAAAGTAGTCTTGAAAAAAAAAACGATAAGAAGCTGAGAAAATTATAATTTGTTATATAACAATTTTTCGATATTTACTATGGCAGCTTTATGATAAAAATAAATTCAAAATTTTACAATAGTATATGCAGCCAGTAACCGAGATTAGGTCAAGATATGTTAAAAAAAACCATATGTAGAAAACCGGCCAATTTATAATTTGTTTATAAAAACTTACAGATTCTTTCTTTGGAAGCTATATGATACAGTCGTCCGATCAGGCCCTTTCCGACGTACATATGTATTTTCCTAGTGGGAATATATAGAAGACTATCTGAATTTTTATTTTAATTTAAATAGCTTAAAAACCGAGAGAGCTTAGAAACGAACAGACGGATGGTCAGACGATCAATAATATATATACTTTAAAGGTCAGAAATGACTCCATTACAGCGTTGCAAACTTCTGAATAAAATTAGAATGCCCTGCAAGGGTATAATAATAAAATAATCAAATAGTATTTTAACATCAGTGGGGTTTAACTTTGGTAAACATAAAAAAAGTATTAATTTATATAAATTTTTGTTTTAAAAAATTGCAGATAACTTCCCAATTGTGAAATTTTAATTTAATCTTCAACATTAAAAATGTGTGGTAAGTTATTAACAAATCACAAAAAAAAAAAAAAAAAAAAAAAAAAAAAAAAAAAAAAAAAAACACAGTTTACCGCCAATTCCGAATAATGAATTGATATTAAAATATCGTAAAAAATTATTTTAGTTTCGCTTAAGAAACGCTAAACAGATGGTGTGATATTTGTGATAAACACATAACAATTTTGTTTTGTCTTTTTTAATTTTGTATTTACTGTTTTATTGAATAATATTCATAGACCCAAAATACCTTAAGAGGTTGCCCACAAATGCGAGCCGACTTTTGCACTCGATCACAGCCCCAAACCAATTCAAAACAGGTTACTTTCTTGGCACATGCAAAACTGGTTGTCTTTTACAATAAAATATTTCGACATTTATATATTTCGCCCCTTCCTGACCTATTTTATGTTCATACAAAGTATTTTTAAAAACATGTGTGTATATATTTTTACAACTAACAATGGATGTTGCTTAAAAAATTCAATTTTTTTAGATAAAGAAGACTACTATTTAAAATTGTATCTCTGTTAATTTTAAAAGTTACACATGTTTTATAAATCATTAGTTAAAAGGTAGAATGTTTTATCATATAAACAAGCATTAGGGATTTTATGTCCTAAATGAGAAACTTAACTGTGGTTTTTAAAATATTGATTTTGCTAAAGAAAAGAAAATTAATAATCAGACCCACATTGTGCCCACAGGAATATTTGCCTATCTTAATTACCTCACTCCCAAATCGCGCCAGGAGGTGCTCGACCTGCTGGTCACGGGACTGAAGAGATTGGAGTATCGCGGCTACGACTCCACTGGAGTCGCCATTGACTCGCCGGATAATAAAAGCATTGTAATGGTTAAACGGACCGGCAAGGTCAAAGTGCTAGAGGATGCCATCCAGGAGCGTAAGTACAACCGTTCGACTACTTTTAAATTTTTGCTTATCACATTCTGCTTCTTTGTCGTGCAGACTTTAGCGGAGGCGAATACAGTGAGCCTGTTCTGACCCACATCGGCATTGCCCATACCCGCTGGGCCACCCACGGCGTGCCCTGCGAAAGGAACTCCCACCCACACCGCTCCGACGAAGAAAACGGCTTCGTTGTGGTTCACAACGGCATTATTACGAACTACAACGACGTGAAGACGTTCCTGGCCAAGCGCGGCTACGAGTTCGAGTCGGACACGGACACAGAAGTGTTCGCCAAGTTGGTGCACCACCTGTGGAAAACCCACCCCACATACTCGTTCCGCGAGCTTGTCGAGCAGGCTATTTTGCAAGTGGTAAGTGGTCCCATGAAATGTCTGTACCACCTTACATCGAACTTCTTGTACAGGAAGGCGCCTTTGCCATTGCCGTAAAGTCCAAGCACTTCCCTGGAGAGTGCGTAGCCTCACGTCGGAGCTCTCCCCTGCTGGTCGGGATTAAGACGAAGACTCGATTGGCCACGGACCACATTCCGATTCTGTATGGAAAAGGCAAGCGTACTTTTGGCTCTCCATCCACTCTTACTTCATCCTTTATCTTCTATCTATTTGTAAATAACTATCTATATGTTGCGTTCGTTCGCTCCTTCGTAACACTTACCGTCGCTTCCTGCCGCCCCGCCCTTCTTGATCTGTTTCGTTGCCATCCACCTCCGACGTACCTTCCCTTTGCCCCTCCTGGCGCTGATGTCGAACCGTAGATGACAAGAAGCAGAGCTCCGATAAAGGTAGTCACCTGACTTCCCCGTTTTGTTTTTTTAATAATCTGGTGCTTGGGATCGTTAATAAATTAACTCTAATTCGAATTGCTCGCCTCTCTTCGACTAACTTATTACGTTTAAGCTCAGCTGTGGCCATCATTAAAGTAATTCTAACACATTGTTTCGTCCTCTCGCATTCGTTTAGATGCGGACTCCGCCAGCCCTCAAGGTAACTACAACTTTGATTATTTGGAATACAAAAATACGAATACGTCGAATAATGGCATGTACAATGCAGAGCACAGAGTCCGCAACTAAAATTTGCTGGAATTAAATAATACGAAAGAAAATGTATTTGAAACATATATTTTACCAAACTTATGACTTATGAGAAATTTTATTCGATTCCGTTAGACTCTAGCAGACATCACATCTCGGCTGACCTTTGTTGAGCCTATAGTATACGCTAACTATGTATACATCACATTCACATATAGTGAAATATAACTAATTAATATTAACTTGTTAAAAAAATATATGTTCGGTTTTTATAAGTATGTATTTAATATAGATGCAATATGCATGCCTAATTGCAGTTCGGACCTATTTCACTTCTTTACTTCGTTTCCGCGTTCCTGTTCATGTGCATATAACCTTAATTGCATTTGTTTAGTAAAGTAGTTCGCTCTGTTGTTAGAATATAGTATGGTACTTTTTGTACCATAACCAGGAACGTGGCTTGGTGTATGAAATTGATATTAATCAACTTATTTTTCTTTCATTTTCCTTTTTTTTGGTCTGGCAACTACACATCCAAACTCATAATCACGCTCCCACACTCGCACCTGCTCTTGCCTTTGGCCACGATGGCTGCAACTGATTGCCCTGTTTCGTCTGGTGGAACTGAAAAACAACTCTTTATACCATCAATGCCATAAATGTCATCGCAAACGTTAAATCGCTATTGTAAATGCCACTGCACATCCAACATGGCATCTATCAAACCAACGAAAAATGTCAAACTAACAGATATTCGTCCACATGGACCATCCCGTGAATTACCAGTGCTTCCGAGAACGGAAAGTACCTCGGAGTTCATGCCCCTGGAAGAAAAAGAGGTCGAGTACTTTTTCGCATCGGACGCTTCTGCCGTTATAGAGCACACCAACCGAGTCATCTACCTGGAGGTAAGACTATTCGTTTAGCAGCTTTAATAACGTTATTTTTTGTTAATATATTGTATATATTTGAATAATAATAATATACATAAATAAGATATAATATAAAATGACAACCACAAATTTTTCACAGTTGAGCATAACATAAAATGACAACCACAAATTTTTTACAGTTGAGCCCGCTGGACATTTGCTTTCTTTTGTTAATTTTGGTTCGAAAACCTTTAATATCAAATATACTGTTTCATAAGAACCATTGTCAATCATAAACAGTTTTACACGTGAATGAATATAAAACATAATTTTTAGAGTATTATAATCTTAAGTTTTGGCTGCATTTTATACATACATTTCCCTGATATAAAAAACCTGGAACACTTAGCTTTGCATTCGTTGATTATATTAGATTACAGACGGCATTGTTTTACAAATAGAATTTTATCCAATTGATGCACACTTCAAAAATAAATACAAATTTGATAAGATTTATAAAAAAAATCTTCCCATAACATTACATACTGTGAGTTGGGCTAAAAAAATGAGCCCACCAATAATTCATTCTAATGAATTGTAACCTTTTATTTTTTCTTACATATCTAAAATACCGGATACGTTCTTTGAAAGCTAAGATTAAACAAGAAAGGAAGCTTATTTCGACACGCAGAAGTTTGTATACCCCAAAAGATTGCAATTGGATTATTAAGAACCCATAATAATAATATCCATATGTAATGTAATTGGAATTATATATATATATATATATATATATATATACAATTAACAAATTACAGTTTTACATTTACAGTTTTGCATTTTCTTCTACATTAACCGATTGTTAAATTAAAACTGAAATATAAAATGCTCAAACCTCAAAAACAGTAATATATATTAAAAAAACAGCGAAGCTTTAATTTGTATACCCTTACAGGGTATTATAGTTTTAGTCTGGAGTTTGCAACGCAGTGAAGGAGGCATTTCCGACCCTATAAAGTATATATATTATTAATCAGCATCAACAGCGTCTAGCCATATCCATCTTTCCGTCATTTTCTTAAATCGAATTAGTAGTATGTAGTAGTATTAGTAATATGATTTGACGGGATGTGAAGTTCTTCGTTTATAGTTTACACATATGTATGTGTACTTAATTAATTTGTATATACATTTTAAACATTTTCATATAAGCTACTTAAATACCTATACAAAATATACTACTAACTTCTAATAATTTTTAACATTTTAGGACGACGACGTGGCAGCGGTTCGTAATGGAATACTGAGTATTCATCGCCTGAAGAAAAGCTTGGACGATCCACACGCACGGGAAATTACTACATTAAAGATGGAAATTCAGCAAATAATGAAGGGCAACTACGACTACTTTATGCAGAAGGAAATTTTCGAACAGCCCGACTCCGTGGTTAATACAATGCGAGGTCGCGTACGGTTTGACGAAAATTCGATTGTACTAGGCGGAATTAAGGACTACATTCCCGAAATAAAACGCTGTAGGCGCCTAATGCTAATTGGATGCGGCACGTCATACCATAGCGCCGTTGCCACTAGGCAGCTCCTCGAAGAGCTAACCGAACTGCCTGTTATAGTTGAGTTGGCCTCCGACTTCCTGGACCGCAACACACCCATTTTTCGAGACGATGTCTGCTTTTTCATCTCTCAGTCTGGCGAGACTGCAGACACCTTGATGGCGTTGCGCTATTGCAAGCAGAGGGGTGCTCTGATAATGGGAATTACCAACACCGTGGGCAGCAGCATCTGCCGTGAGTCGCACTGCGGAGTACATATTAACGCGGGGCCGGAGATCGGTGTGGCCTCGACGAAGGCATACACGTCACAGTTTATTTCATTGGTGATGTTCGCTCTGGTCATGTCCGAGGACCGTCTTTCTCTGCAGCAGCGTCGTCTGGAAATTCTTCAGGCATTGTCAACGCTCGCGGATCAAATTCGCGCAGTTCTCAAACTTGACTCCAAGGTCCAGGAGCTGGCCAAGGACCTCTACCAGCACAAGTCGCTGCTGATCATGGGTCGCGGTTACAATTTTGCCACATGCTTAGAGGGAGCCCTTGTGAGTAAACTACATAGATATATGTTTAGCATAAGCATCTACATGTCTATGTCTTTACGTTTTTCAGAAAGTCAAAGAGCTGACCTACATGCACAGCGAGGGCATCATGGCTGGAGAACTAAAGCACGGCCCACTGGCACTTGTCGATGACTCCATGCCCGTCCTGATGATAGTACTGCGCGATCCCGTCTATGTGAAGTGCATGAACGCCCTGCAGCAGGTAACTTCTCGCAAGGGCTGTCCGATCATTATATGCGAGGAGGGAGACGATGAGACCAAAGCGTTCTCTTCCCGCCACCTGGAGATCCCCCGAACAGTTGATTGCCTGCAGGGTATTCTCACCGTCATCCCTATGCAGCTCTTATCCTATCACATTGCTGTGCTGCGCGGATGTGATGTCGATTGCCCCAGAAATCTGGCAAAGTCCGTGACGGTCGAGTAACACGACTACGAGTTCAATTATTTCAGTCTTCCAGGCCTAAATGGCACCATATGATAATCTCCACACATTCTTAGCAACAAAGTCTTACATATTCCATTGTTAATCCATCATATAAAGCAATTTAAAATAACCATCATCAGTGCTCATCAAGGAACAGACTCTTATTATAATTAATAAATTTTTGTTAGCTGGTATAATATGTTGTATAACATTTTAATAAGGAAATCGCAAATACTACTCTAGTAATAGTAGCGGCACTAGAACTCCCTATCTTTCGATTACGGGCTAGGTTTTGGGCTGTTCATCCAAAATTCATGCATGGACATAGTATCAAGTAAGCTGCGTTTGTTTACAAAAAATTTTTAAATGCAAACTAGAAAGCGGAATCCGCCATAAATAATTATCAATTGAACAAATTATTACTTAATTACTTAAACTTTGATTTCCCAATTGTGAACATTGAAGGATTTTTTTTTCCACATTAACTGTGAGCTTTGAACCAGAGAACACCACCAGTGTCTTAAGAAAGCACCTCAAAAGAAATTACCAGCAGGCTAAGAACTGATCTGAGTGAGCAGGGACAAGACACAAAAACAAAAAATCACAAAAAAATCTTACCCGCCTTTAGAATTGTCAGGAACGGCACTCGAGTCGTCACAACGAACGCCTCGCAGCGGATACCAATCACCTAGCAGCTTACTTGGCCAACTCGACGACGCACAGCAGCGCCATTTCTCATTTTATGTTGCAAAAATCATAACTTTTGAACCAAATAAGATATTCAAATAATTTAAACGGCAACTGGCAGGTAATTGTTGTAAGATTTACATATGTATTGAATAATGTGCCACGCCCACCCATCTGCCTTTTTATGGGGTATCAAAGTGGAAAAATCAATTTTTTTCTATAAACACACTTAAAAAAAACATTTTTTATTTAATTTTTATCTTTATTTTGATGTATTTGCTTAAAGAAAAATATTTTGAATTCAAAAAAATATATTTAAATTTATAAAAAATAATTTTTGGCTGACCTTAAAAAAAATTTCTTTGTCTTTTTTTGTATTAGTGTTATTAAAAAACCAATGTAAAGGAAAGAATTTTCATTCCATACAAAAAACATGAACAAATTCAATATTTCAACCCTAATAAGCGTTTTTGCGCTTAAGTACGAACAGATTTTTTTGGTATATTTTACCCCTGAGTTGCTTTGGTTTATGCCGTTGCATTTCCGCAGACGCAGCGTGACGCAGCCAATGAAAGTTGATTTTGGTCCAAAAAATATCCACAAAAGTCGTAGGTATAGTGTACTCGATGGCTTTAATCGCCTTTAGAAGATATAGACTACTTTAGCAAAAAAAAAAATGAAACAAGAAAGGAAGCTAACTTCGGCACGCCGAAGTTGGTATACCCTTGCAGATTCCAATTGTGTGAATTATAATCTACCCCAATATAATAAAATATGAACTTTCATATTCACACAATTTTTACATTTTTCTCACATTTTTACATGTAAAGTAAAGTTATTTTTTCCACATTTACCGATGGCAGCTATATGATATAGTCGTCCGATTCTTATGAAATTTACAACAAAACTCTGAAAAAATGTGAAATTCTAGTATCTAAACGTAGAAGAAATTATGCTGAAAACTGACAAAGCTATAATTTTTTTCTAAAAATTTCCCGACCGTTTCTATGGCAGCTATATGATATAGTAGTCCGATTTTTATAAAATTAAATCCGAAAATCTGAAATAATATATAAAGGTTAGAACCGAGAGTTGATCAACATATGTTAAAAAACAGTGAAGCTATAATTTTTTTTCTACAAATTAACGGATCGTTTGTATGGCAGCTATATGATATAGTTGACCGATCCGTTTCGTTCCGACATATATACGAATGAGAGTATATAGAAGACTATCTGTAAAGTTCAGATAGCTTCAAGACTGAGGGACTAGTTTGCGTAGAAACGGACGGACAGAGTACAGACGGACATTTGCTAGATCGACTCGGCTGTTGATGCTGATCAAGAATATATATACTTTATAGGGTCGGAGATGACTCCTTCACTGCGTTGCAAACTTCTGACTGAAATTATA
>VNJS01010530.1:82374-181561 GCA_008042575.1 Drosophila watanabei | reverse complement strand
CGAAGTTGATATACCCTTGCAGATTTCAATTGAATTATTTATAATCTAACCCTATCTATTTTAAAATGAATAACTTTCAACATAATTTTATTTTTAAAGTTTTACCTTTTTTACATTTTTACATGTCAGTAAAGTTATGATTTTTTTTCAACAAATTTACGGATCGTTTGTATGGCAGCTATATGATATAGTCGTCTGATCTGGCCCGTTCCGACTTATGTACGAGTAAGAGTATATAGAAGACTATCTGCAAAGTTTCAATCAGATAGCTTTAAAACTGAGGGACTAGTTTGCGTAGAAACGGACAGACAGACAGACAGACAGACAGACAGACGGACAGACGGACATGGCTAGATCGACTCGGCTGTTGATGCTGATCAAGAATATATATACTTTATAGGGTCGGAGATGACTCCTTCACTGCGTTGCAAACTTCTGACTGAAATTATAATACCCTGCAAGGGTATAAAAATATATATAATAAATAATATATATAATAAATGATATATATACAATAAAAAATATATACAATAGAAAATATATATTATAAATAAATAAAAATATATATAGTATAGTATAAACAACAATTCACATTTTACAATACTTAATTAAAGAAATTCTTCTCCATTTTGATTCTTTTTATACAAATTCGTATATTTAAGACTTTAAAATACATTTTACTTCGTTTTTTATGGGTTTTAGTAAATGTATTTTCTTTTTAATTAAAAATTCAACAAATTGAGGGACTTTAAATATAAAATTTAGTTAAATAATTGTTTTATTTATCTTTTTAATTAAAAATTCAATAAATTGAGGAATTTCTAATATAAATTTTAGTTAAATAATTGTTTTATTTTTTGCAACTACAAATTCTATTAATTTTCGGTCTTATTTTTGCTCAGCAAAAGCTTTAACAACGATTTTCGCTTCTCGCGAACTGCTGCTTCCCAGTTTTGTTTTGTTTTTTCCTTCGTTTTTCCCTCACTGTCTGGTATTTAATATGCACAATTTCACCGAAGAAAGCAGGACCAAGGACGAAGGACCAAGAGCATTGGGTCGCGGATTCGGGCATTCGGTTCGAGTTCGAGTTTACAGCGATGCGATGCAGGCCCGCCCCCATGATGATGTATTGTTTTGATTCGGGGAATTCCGAGTTGGGGCTAAAAATAAACCACAAAAAAAGGACCCTGACCCTGTCCCTGTCCCTGTCCCGGCCAACAGCTGTGAGTCCGAAAAAAGCTCCTGCTTCTGCTCCTGCTCCTGGTCTGGGTTTTATTTTTTACTCTGCTTTGGTTTTGGCGTACGATCTGCTGTCAATGTTGTTTTGTTATTTCCCAACTCCTGGCGCTCCTTGGGCGCTTTTCTGCACTTTCCTTTGTTTTATTTCGTGTGTCTCTTTTTTTTTCCTCTTTTTTTTGGTTTCGTTTAACTTCTTTTGACAGTTGCTGACAGTTTGTTTGAAGGATGCCGTGCCCGTGCTGTCGCTCCGCCCATCATTCGGTTTTGATTTGCCCCACAGCCACGCCCACTAAGGCAGCTTTCCCTTTCCCTTCCCTTTGTTTTTTATTTATTCTGCTTTATTTTCTTGGTTTCTTTTTTTTTGACGGATGGTGCGTGCCTAAACGAGTTTTTTTTTGTGGTTCCAGGACTTTGAATATTATTCCCACGCATCACGTATCCGCCGGGGTCACCTGTACAAGTGTGTAAATGACAGTTTCATATAAATTTTCTAAACAAATCAATTAAAAATATTTGATAAGTGTAATAAAAATGAGTACAGAAGCTAAAGAAGCGGAGCTATTGTTGAAAATAAATGGAATTTATGGAAAATATCACTCATACGCAGTGTTGCATTGATGTACATTTTTTTTTAATGCACAATTAAATTTAATTAAATTGTATTTACTAAAAGTAAACACTAGACAATTTAATTAAAATATTAAATGACCAAATAAATACTTTTAGCATTCATTTTATTACAACAACATTAGAGTTTAGCGGAAATGACTTGTTTTTGAAAAAAAACCCTGAAGCAATAATGCGTATAATTTGGGCTTATATTTATATATATATATATTTAAAATTACCCGGAAAAACAAGCTAAATGCAGTTTCCTGTTGCCATATTTCCATCTTTTATTTCAAGGGAATTTCGTATGAAATATAACTAAAATAAATGCATAAAGCACACACATGTGTGTGTGCTGTGGTGTTGTTTTGCTTGCTTTAATTAAATGAAAAACTTTCATTTAGTTCCCATGAAAGCTTGCAATTTCCCCCGAGAGAGGGGGAGCGGCAAGAGGAACACACATCAAGTTTGCACATATGGAAATATGATAAGTTGTTTGGCATATTTCCTGTTATTTCCACACTGAAATGCGTTTTTTCCCCACCCAACTCCTCGATTTCTGTTGGTTATTTGAGAGGACTTTTCAATAGTGATTTTCTAATTCAACTTGAATTTATTTATGGGGATTTTTTGTGGCAAATTCAGGTCTATGGGATGTCGATAAATATCGATTTATTGAAATATCATTATATTAATATAGAAACTAACAAAAGAAATGCTTATACAAAGAGATTTTGAGCTCTATGTTTAGTTATGACTTCATAATATATTTAAAATAAATATAAGAAGACCTTAATGGATATTTCTTCAAAGATTACTAAAGATCGATAACATTTCGCAACGGAATAAATTCGATTTTCAATTAAAAAATGTTCAATCGTACATAGTTTCCATTGAATATTTATTCTTACAACTTGTATTTACTAACTAAGATATTTATTAACCATAATGTAATATTTTTCTACATAATATCGACATTATTTAAAGATGTTTTAATATCGATAACATTTAGCAAGGGAATAAAGTCGATTTTTTACTATAAAATGTTCAATTGTACATAGTTTCGATTGAATATTTATTCTTACGACTTGTATTTACTAATTAAGATATTTATTAACAATAATGTAATATTTTTCTACATAATATCGACATTTTTTAAAGATGTTTTAATATCGATAACATTAAAGGGAATAAAGTCGATTTTTTACTATAAAATGTTCAATTGTACATAGTTTCCCCTTGAAAATATATTCTGACAACTTGTATTTACTATTTATGACATATTTTAACAATAATGTAATATTTTTGATGTATTATTGATACTTTTTTTAAGCCGATTAAAAATCGATAACTGTAAGCATGGGAATAAAGTTTATTTTTAACTTTATTATAATCGATTGTACATATTTTTGATGGAAATTGGGAAAACCATGATGATTTCTGCCATTTCACCTTCGGACTTTCCATGTCAGGATGCCAATTGATGCGTCCTTTTGTTTATTTCCGTTCGTTTTGTTGTCGTTGTGTTTGAACAATAATAGTGCCGGCAGAGAGAGAGAGAACTTGTGTTTATCGAGACGTAATTACTTTTGGCCCTGAAAAAGTCATCTCTCTAAACTCCATGCATGACCCCTACCTTACCCCTTCCTCCCCCTCCGGAAAAAGCCATTTGGTTTTCGGTTTTGGATTACCTTTCTCGCTTGATTGATGTAATTGAGCGGGGCGCTTGATTGATTGATTGACCGACTGACGGACTGGCTGCATGGGGGCGCGAGTGTGTGTGCATCATTCTCGGCTGCCATCAATTTTGATGGATGCCCCAAACGGCGCCAGCAAGGTCAAGTTGTGTGACCTGACCCTTTGTCTCCATCCCTCTCTCTTGCACACACACACATTCCTCAATATTTCATTTGTGCAATCAGTGTTCACTATTCGAATCGCTTTCCCTTTGGGCTAGCACCCAAAAAAATAAGAAAACAAGACACTCAAATATTTTACTACCTGCGATTCGCTGCGCATTTCCCTTTTGCTTGTCTCATCAAATATTTAAATGCCAATTTCACAAATATTGTATGGCCGGCAAATTCAATTTCGTAAGTGTAATGGCCAGCAGCAGCAGCATAAAGCAGCAAGAGTTGGTCAACAGGAACAGGAAAAAAACGGGTAACAAACAACGAGCAGAGTCATATATTGGGATAAAACCAATAACAGATAACCAGAACCAGACTTAGTATTTAATAAAATATTATTAAGATTTGAAGCTTAAAGAGTGCCTCGTATATATATCAATAAACATTATTTAGTATTTGAAAAATATTATAAAGACCTGAAGCTTAAAGAGTCTTCGTATATATAAATAAACATTATTAAAACTCAAAGCTAAATGTATGGAATAGCAACAGAGAGAAAAAATATATTTGGCAATATTTCCCCGCAACATGTACTTCCCAAATCAAAACTTTAACATCAAACATGTTATTTTTTAAATTAAAAAACTTTTTCATTCCTTAAAAAAAAAGAACAGCAAAAAAAGAGCAATTTTTAATAACTTACAACTGTACAGATACAGCCATAAAAGCTGTTCCAACAATTGTTACAACCAATAACAATAAGAGCCACACAATGGCAACGACGAACTGTAACTACGGTGCTGCGTATAAGCTTCGATTCAAGGCAAACAATTGCATAAATGTATATACAACTTTTTAATGCATTTCATTTTGAAAAAATAATATTTGAATATATTTAAATTGCTGTCAGTAATAAATGCAAAAAATAAAAATTGACAAGCAATATCAAAACATGAAAGACTTAACTTTCAAACATTTAAAGTTGAATGTATTTTTTTAAAGCTTAATTATATTTTATAGATATAATTCCTATAAAAATATTAATACCCAGCATTTAACTTAGCAAAATTGCCAGGAGATAATGTGTTAAATTTCCCTTCTTTATCCTTTTATTTTCTCTCCTTCTCTCCTTAACCTCTTTATAGTTGCAAATTATTTTCTTTACTTTCAAAAATTTAAAGTTGAATGTATTTATTTTAAGCTAAATTATATAATATACATCTATATTCTCATAATAATATTGAACTCAATATTTACCTTAACAAATTGCTAGGAGAAAATGTGTTGAATTTCCCTCCTTTTTATCCTTTTATTTTCGCTCCTTCCCACTTCTACTTTTTATAGTGGCAAATTGATGGTTTATGCCTTTCAAATGCAAAAGTCTGCTTGTAGGTAATACCTGTGGCCGTGTGCCTTGCATGCACTTTATATACCATATAGACACTCGTTTATATGTATATGTATATATATATATATCTATGTGTGTGTATATGCACAGATATTTTCATAAGGACATGCAACAGAAGCCGGTAGCGCCCTGTGGCGGAGGCGGGGCGAGGATGCCAGCCAAGTTTTATGGCCGCAAAGTATGCAATAATAAATTGAGCAATTGTCGCTGAATGGGCGAAGAAGGACCAAACGTGGTGAGAGAGGGAGAGGGAGGGGGACAACAAGTGGGGCGAGAGAGAGAGAGCGGGTTGGGTGGTGCCTGTGTGTGTGGCGCTCACGTAATGAGCATATTTGTAGCACACTTCTCGGCGTACGTGAGTGAGTGAGTGGAGTGTCCTTTGAGGGCAAGTTTATGCAAGTTATTTTTACTCCATATCGCTACCTAACCCCCCTTTGTTCTGGCAAAGATCCTTCGAACCGAATTTCCGCTCGATTCGCTGGGGCGCAGGTGTTGAGGCGGAGAAAAAAACAACACCAAAGGAAGCGTTGTCATATACTCACTTGCCTGGCAAAGATATATATATATATATATATATACTTCTATATATATATTTAATTTGCCTTCATGTTGTTCTTTCTCCTTCTTGTTTTTCTTGCCTCCTTGGCTTTTCCTCGTTTTTCCCTCTTTTTCCCTTTTTCCTTCCTGAGTATCTGCATTTAATGGTCGCCAAATGGAAAAAAGTCAGTCGAGAAAGATGAATTCAAGTGCTTCGATTTGAGGCAAAGTGTTGGTTTGTGCCACTGGCAGGCTAAGCCAAGCCTTTTCCAGCTTTTCCAGGAACTTTAATTTTCACTGACAACCTTTCATTGAGCACTGAATTTTCCCCCAGTTAAAATTGTGAAATTTCTAAAAAGTTTTTCAGTTAAAAGTTGTAGTAAAATGGAAATGCAATTAATTTGGGAAATGTATAATTTAAAGAAATGATTTACTATCCTTTGAAAAGGATGTTAAAAATTAAGACTTTAAATTCATAGAACTATTTTTAAAAATTCTCCTTTTTTATAAAAACAATCTTAAACTATGCACAGTTTGGTCCCTTAAATCCTGTTCCCTATTAGTCAAATCACATTTTAATGGTGAGTGCATTGTCGTTCGGGTCCTTGTTTGCTCTCGAGCACCTTTCTCCCAGCTCCTTTTGGCTCCTCTGGATCCGCATCCTGCGTCCTTCGCTCTTGACACTGAGCTTTTGTTCGCTAATTCGCCAGCCCCGAAAGTTCAAAAGCGCAAAGAGCGTAAATTCATTAAACATTCGTCGACGCGGGGCGTGAAAGTATTTTTATTCTCTTCTTTTTTTTTAGAGTGTGCTCTCTCTGTGTGTGTGTGTGTGTCTGGCTAACGAGCTCTCCAAGTTTAACAATGAGCGAAATTTCGCAGCTCATTGAATTTGAAGTCATGTGTAACATGACAGCGAAAAGAGAGCAAAAAAAAAGTAGAAAAGAGAGGAAAGGCGGAAGAAATCACGGTTTTTCCCAAAAGCAGCGTCGAGTAATCAGTCAGCTATGTGTGTGTGTGAAGTGAGATGTATGGAATGAATGAGTGTGTGTGTGGAGCGCATAAATGTCACACAAAGGACTCTGTCACAAAGTAGATATACGTATGTGTGTAAATAAAGCAAGTCCTGCCGCCAAAAAGGAGCCACGAAGGCGTGCCACAAATACACGGTTAGAAATTATTGATTTTAATTGGAAAACAATGAGCATATAAATATATATCCAATATATGAAAAAAACTATATTATATTTTAAATATATTTTTAATTCTTTTGTATTCAGTTATTTAATTATAAAAATAAATATATTCGAAATATAAAAAAGAAACTATATAAATATAAATACAATAAATATTTAACTCTTTGTATTCAGTTATTATAATTATTTATAAATTCTTTTAAGCAAGAGTTTTAACGCCTTATGCTTTGGCATTTTTAAGCTAAGAAGCAAAATAAAAGCCTAATTAAATACCAATTTAAAATAGATACAACATGCAGACTATCTTGCAACTAATAAAAATAAATTAATATAATAATAAATAATAATTTCTTTAAATTAAATTAATATTTTAAATGGTATGGAACATTTTAAAAAGTTAGAAAAACCTTTAAAATTATAACATAATTTCTTGAAGGCAATAAAATGTCATACTAAATACCAATTAATACTAAATACAAACTAAAAAATATTACAAAACAAATAAAAATTACTTGCTAGCCCATTTAAAAGTAAATAAGGTATCTAAATGATATAAAAAATGTATAGAAATAAAAATAAATATAACCTAAATGCTAATTTATACTCTATACAACAATTAAAATACCAGAGAAAAAATATAGAAATTAAAAAAAAATTTACAAGAAATAAACCCTCTTTAAAGCCAATTTGAATTTGTGGCTCAGTGCTTGCTGCTGCTTTGCTTTTGGCCAGCGAGAAGGAAATTAAAAAAAAAAAGCAACAAGCTGCGAGAGCAGGGCCAGACACTTGAGTTTTTGTCCCCGAATTGGAATCAAAGTCAGGTGCACGAGGCCATGGCCGTTATGGTGATGTTGTGTCGCAGGTGTAGCGGGGGGTAGCGGGGACCCCCCTCTTTGGGGGTGGGGATTTTCATGGGGGAAGTCCCCAAAGTGCCGCCAAATCGAATAGCGAGAACCTGTGGCCATGGCCCTGGCAATGCCGTCACTCGCTAATTCCATTAGTGTGTCTTCTTCCTTCTTTTTTTTTTTTGCTTCTTATTTTTCGTTATTTATTTGTTGTATTTTTTTTGTACTTTTTGCTACTTTTTATTTGTTAGATGTTTTCTTGGCTTCCGGCTGCGGCGATTTGATGTTAGTTCAGTTTGTTGTCTGTCAGCTATCAGCCGGATCCGTCCTCCTCCTGTTCCTGCGCTCAAGTCCTGGTTCGATAATTTGCATACAAAAACATCAAAGTTTCATCATTCGCCGGCGAACGTCAAAGGCTCAACTTTAAAGTGGATTTTTGTTTTGTTTTGTTTATATTTTTTTTTGTATTTTTTTTTATCCAAAAACTGTGTCAAACTCATCAAGTGTTCAGTTTGCAAATTGGCAAAGCAAATGTTGTGCGTGTGTGCGAAATTAGTCCAATTCGAATGCTAATTCAGTTTAAAGGATTTTCCCAAAGAACTCGTTAAACTTTATGGGGGGAAAATTGGTGTGTGGCCAATTTCCAAAACGATTGACAAAGAAATGAGCGATTTCTTGAATATATATTCGTTATAAATTGTTTAAAATTATTAAGCAACTTTTTAGTACCCTTGGTATAATAATATTAAATATAAATCATATTTATTCTTAATCAGCATTAATAGCCGAATAGATTTAGACATATTTGGACACAACAAAAAATTTAATCAATTTTTTATAAGGGGTTACACCCTAAAATTCTCCAAAATTTACAACAAAAATTTAATTTTAAAAACTTTGCAAAGCAGATTTTGTAATCTAATAAAACCTAAAATAGGAAAGCTTTCCAAACTAAAATTAATGCATTTATGGCTAAGTTATAACTGATTTTCATAAAAGGATATATAAACTTCGACTTCATTTTTTGCTTATTCGGCAAATTTAAATAAGAACAAATATTTTTTTCCTGAAGAGTAATTAATAAAATGCATTGTAAGGCTTGAACAAATATTTTTTAATTTAAATTAATCTTAAAACAATGAGCTTTTTATTGTTAAATTTATTTTCAACTTTATAATTCCTTTTTTTGTTTCGAATTTTAAGGCAAATGGTGGAAGCATTAAGGCATTCAGCCACAAATCGGAAATTGGAAATTATATTATTATTATATTGTATGCAACTTGATTGCAATAATAAAATCAAAGCCTTGATGGACATCGACATCAAGGATGGGGAGGGGGGCGGCGGACAGGATAAATGCATTTCCTTGATTTCCAATTGTAGCTTTGACCACATGAACAGAGAGAAAAATAAGGCTTTTATGAATTAAAAATATAAAATTAAAAAGAAAAAGAAAAAGCAAAAGGAATTCAATTAAATTATTAAAATTATATTTAGCAAGGGGAACCCCTTATTATTTTAAAGTTAAGGAAAATGTTGGGGAAATTATTGAGTTTAACGAAAATCCTTTAAGAATGCAATGAAAAAATTATAAAATTTAACTATTAATCAAAGAGTTAATTAAACAATAAATTAAATGATAAATAAATCAATAAATAAGGGGAATAAACTCTGCATTAATTAAAAAAAAAAACTTTATACAGTAAATAAAGGAAAAAATTAAACAATAAATTCAACAATAAATTATTCTTAAATTACTTATACTTAAATAAATTAAAGAGTTAATTAAACAATAAACTAAACGATAAATAAATCAATGAATAAGGGAATAAACTTTACAGTAAATTAAAGAAAACTTTATACAATAAATGAAGCAAAAAATTAAACAATAAATTCAACAAAAAATTATTCTTAAATTAGTTATACTTAAACAAATTAAAACAGTTAATTAAACAATAAATTAAATGATAAATAATACCATAAATAAGACAATAAACTTTACAGTATATTAAACAAAAGTTTACACAATAAATGAAGCAAAAAATTAAACAAGAAATTTAACAATAAATTATATTATAATTCTCTAGTAACTTCTGTCTATAAATTCCCCATCTTAGGCTCATTTTTTTCAAGTGCAGTCTTGTGCATGTCTTTATTTCGCTTTGCGGCTTGCCACTTAATTATTATTGCAAGAGCAAGCCCGGTTGCGGCTGTCTAATGTCTAATGGTCTCCTATCTCTATTTATATATTTTCATTTTCCACTTTCCCATTTTCCATATCCCATTGCAGCCGAGCAGAGTCGAGAAGAGCCTTGTTTTTTGGATAAAAAGGAGCACCGGGCTTGCGTCGCCTGGCAGTGCGGCAAGTGCCACCGAATCACGTTCAATTATCCTACTTTTGTCGAGTCCTTCAGCTGGACCATGTGATCTACAATAAATGCAATTGTACATAGGAAATATATAGTTCACACGCCGTCAGCAGATCAATTCTTGAATTGATAAAGCCTTCGTAATACCCAGTATTCTGATCATGTCCCAAAATTAAAGCCTAGAAGCTAAAAGCGAGAGAGATAGAGGCAAAGAGAGAGAGCAGAATTTGGATCTGGGATAGATATATATCGCATGTGCACGGCAACGGAAACAGAAACGGAAGCGGCAACGGCAGCGGCAACGGAAACGGAAACGGAAACAGCACCGGAAACGGAAGTGGCAAAGGTAATTTTAACTAAAACAGGTTTGTTAATTGTTTATATGTTTTATATATTATTGTTATTCTTTTGTTTGCCAAACGGAAGTCCAATAAAATGCAAGATAGGAATAATTGGATAATTGGATATTTTTTATAACTTAATTGAAGAACTTATTAAATTTAAAAAAAAACGAAATTCATACATAACAAAAATAAAATACAAAATTAAGGTAAAAAATTTGTGTTACGTTTTTTATACAAATAAATCTTTTGAAAAATTCAATTTTTCTTTATTTGTGATAGTTTTAATGTTATAACACATTTTAAAAATTAAACAGTAATTGGTAACATTCGATTTTTTTAATAAATAGTATTTTTATTGAAGTCCGAATAATTATATGACTTTTGGCTACCATTTGCTATTTTTATATATTATGACTTCAAAAAGGGGGAAAACATTTACATTACATAATATATTTTTTATATAAAAACTTTTTGGAAACATTAAATAATAATTAATATATTTTTTATATAAAAACTTTTTGGCAACATTAAACATTTTAAATATTCAAAAAACAGTCAAAAATAACCTCATTTTAAATCTAAAAGCTTTATTGAGTTAGTTTTTATTAGCTTAAAAAATCGGCTCGCTGAATTTGAGATTTAAAAGTTAAGATTTAAAGTTAGTCCTAACTTTTTTGTAAAATTTTTACAATTATTATGATAAAATGTTTTAAAAATTTGAAAAAAAATCAAGAAAAAATTAGTTTTTTGCTGGTCATGGCTAGATCTACTCGGCTGTTGACGCTGATCAAAGATTTATGTGATTTATAGGTTCGAAAATAACTCCTTGTAAGCTTCTATATACAATTATAAGAACCTGCAAGTTTTTAATAATTATTAACCCAAATTATATTTTATTTAAGAAAATGTAAATGATGCACATTTTCTTTAAACTAATGTTTAATTGTAGTAGTTTTTATTGAACAAAATCATTTTATTTTATTTGATTTTTATATAAATTAAATCATTTAATTTGATTTGATTTATTTACTGGATTTATTTCATATATATTAATATTATATTATATATATATTTATATTATATTATATATATATTTATATTATATTATATATATTTATATTATATTATATATATTTATATTATATTATATTATATATATTATAGTTACCATCCAGCGTACGCCGTGATCAATAATGACCAAGAAGTACGAATTCGATTGGATAATTCCGGTTCCGCCGGAACTAACCACGGGCGCCGTCTTCGATCGCTGGTTCGAGAACGAAAAGGAGACGAAGGAGAACGACTTTGAGCGCGATGCCCTCTTCAAGGTCGACGAGTACGGCTTCTTTCTCTACTGGAAGAGCGAGGGCCGGGTAAGTTAAAACAGTTCTCAGAGAGAGGTTCTCTCTAATTTATATATTCTCAATGTTTGCTTACAGGATGGCGATGTCATCGAGTTGTGTCAAGTGAGCGACATTCGTGCGGGAGGAACCCCAAAGGTGAGTGGATCTGTATAAAAAAATATATAAAATGGGAAAGAATTAGAAAATTTAACTAAATATCTATATTTAAAATGGGGGAGTATTAAAAAATTTAACTAAATATTTACAGTAACAGTAACAGAAATAATTGATTATTTAATGAAATGTAGTTATTATTTCTTCTTTTTGTTGCTGATAACTTATATAATTTAATTTATATTTTTCAAGGTTTAAATATAATTAATTCCCTTTGTGCTTATGTAAGATTTTCTGATTATTTTTTAATGTTTCACCATTAAAAAATCGATTTAATAAGCTTTAACAATGCTAAAGGCTTAAAGGATTTAAAAAGTCAACGAATTACAAAGGAACTCGGTTGAAAATTGTTATATTTTCATTATTTCAATTATTTTACATTCAATTCCTGTATTTATTTATATTCTTTTAATCATTTATTGAGTGTTTACCATTAATTTAACTTTACAGCTAGAGAGAGAAAATAAAGACCAATCCAAGGGAGATGATAATATATATCAATTTAAATGAAATACATACATATATATTCTCTGATTCTATTTGTCTGCATTTTTAGCTGACACCTTGCTTTTCTCTTTCTCTCTCCTTTTCCCTGCCAAGTTTTGACTGAGTGCAGTTCCTTTTTTTCTTCCCGCCGCTTCCCGGCAGGATGAACTATCACAAAGCCATAAAACTGTCGTCCCGGAGAGAGAGAGAGAGAAAGAGAGACAGGGGTGTGTGTGACTGTGTGTGTCGGTTAATGTGTCAATATGTCACTTTTGCTCTCAATTGTTTTTTGCAGCCAGGCACCATTTTGTGGATCAAAGTCGCCGTCTTCGACTTTGGAACGCATTTGTTCCCCATGCGCTAGATTTATTGTCACCCGAGTCCTGCGTCCTTTATTTATTCCTTTGCTTTCAACATATGGCAACGTATATATAGATATATGTATATATATATATATCTTGGTCTGATAGAGTGATGTATTTGTGTTTGTCTGTCGAAAGGACGTCGCCTAAATGGAATTTATGACCGAAATGAAGCTCCATTTGTACCAATCCATCCATTACTATATATCTCCTATATATATATGCTTTATATAGTGTATATATATATGTATTTATGGCCAATGCAGGTGCTGCTTGAACTAATTTAGATTTGCCATCCAGTTTTCCTCTCTCTCTTAGGGTTTTCCCCATTTCCCTCTGACACACTTTTCCCAAAGGGACAGGGACAGGGACCTGAAAGTGAAACTGAAAGTGAAACTGATGCCAAACCAGAGGCTTGGATGAGTGCATCCAACTGGCAACTGGCTGAAGGAGGAGAGAGAGAGAGAAATTTATATCCTTCATTCCGGCACATCCTTTGCCGATGCACAACTAGAGCCGCCTATTTGTCGGGTTTTTTTTTTAGACAAAAAACTCATTTATTAGATTTATATTTAGGGTTTATAGTTGAGTTTTTCTTATTAAATATTAATTTTATGGGATTTTTATTTTTGAATTTGATTTGTAATGTCTTGAAAATGATATGTATTTTTCATATTTAAATATTTAAAACTGTATGACATTCAGCAAAACTTATTTGTTTTTATATAAAATTCGTCTATTTATTTTTTGATTTGATTTTATTTAATAAATTTGATTCAAAATAATCAGAATATGATCTTGAATCTATCTTTATATGAACAAAGGAAGTTCATTTCATTTTTAAAATTATATTAAATCGAATTTTGTGATCTCCAAGTGCTCAGTACTTGCTGCATTCTTATTCCCCATATTAATTAGGTTTATAAATATTTATTTTTATAATTATTGAAGAATTCGAATTATTAATTAGGCGTATAAATATTTATTATTATAATTATTGAAGAAATTTATAAGTTACTTATAATACAGCTGCACTTTATGATCTGTTGGTGGCAACACTCTTCCTCCTCCTCCTCCTACTCCTCCTCCTTCTCCTCCTCCTCCTTCTCCTCCTCCTCCTTCTCCTCCTCCTCCTTCTCCTCCTCCTCCTCCTCCTGCTCATTTTCTGCATTTTTTTTAGCTGCAGGCGCATCCTTTGACTCGCTTCCATGTGGGTTACAGGTGCATCTGAAGGGAAAATGCAAAAGGGAAAAAAGGATGCTAGAAATTGAAAAAAAGGAGATGGAGATAAAAAGAGTAAGGGAAAAGGATCTACTAAGTGGCAGCCAGGTGTGGTGGTCGCTGCTGGTAATGCTCCGTTCTCCATTGAATCGTGAACAGGCTTTCCTCGGAAGCGGCTTAAGTCCAAAACCGGGCAAAAGGCTTAAAGCGAATGCAGCAGAAAAATATTTGTACAAATTGAAACGGAAAGTTAGAGAGAAAGCCAAAGGATACAATTCCTGAGAATTATAGCAGAAAATTACATTTATTTTACGCAGAAATGTGTTCAAAAAAAGTCAGGAATTTCAAAGCTAACTAAATTGTTTATTTTCCTTTAAATTATAAACTGATTTTCTTTAATCACAAATCTAAGGTGCTTTCCTATTGTTGTTGTTTAATCAACATAGTTTCTGTTTATTTATTTGAACAGCCAAGAGAAATGTCAACTTTATTTACGACTCGAGAAAAGTCCTTTTGTTGAGAAATCATGATTTTTGGCCAATGCCGCCGCGCCTTTATTTGTTGGCAACTTGAGAACCCGTTGAGTCTCTGAGTCTGAGTCTGTCTTGGCCAGTTTCTGGCACTTGTTCAACCCTTAACATCCTTTTGTGCTCTCCGAGTGATTTCTTGTCTTTGGCAAATTCAATTAAAATGCAAAATAAACAGCAAAGAGCAAAAGCTGCTAGAAATTCCCATAATGATCGGAAATTGTTGACCACAAATAAAATGGTCAAATGAAAATGTTCAGAGAGTTTATGTAAAGGGTTTAGTTCATAAAAAAAATGTGTTAAAAATTTAAAAGTTAGGGTATTTCCTATACGACCAAATGTCTTAATTTCTGAATATATTTCTTATCTGATTTTCTGTATAATCCTTAAGTTTTATAAACTCTTTTATGTATCCCATTAAACATGCTCTAAATAATGGTTAAAAATGTAAATTGTCCTTCAAAACTGAGTTTATCGAAAATATAACATTAGGTCACACTATTTTTAACTATTTTGAAACTAAACAAAGCCTGGTCACTCTAGTTTACTTCTATAGTTACTGCATTTCATTAATTCATTCGTTTGTGAACCTTTAACCGAGAAGGTCCTGTGGCTACCATTATTTTATTTATATTCTCTGTTTCGTTTTCTTTCTTTATATATTTCTTACTATTTTAATTTCTTAGGGATAATAAGGGATAATAATATAATATATTTTGAGTGTGAAACATACTACAGTCTCTTTTTGTCTATATCTATTATTAATTTTAACAATTTGAATATAGATGTGATTGTGTTTATTTAATTTCTTAACATAAAGTTCTATAGTTGTAATACATGTGTGTCATTTTATAAGCTTGCTGTGGCGTGAGTGTGAAGTAGTAATGGGTTATTATAACCTGTAACATATCTTTATTTATATTCTTCTTTATATATTTTTTGTTTCTTTTAATACTTAAATTTCCTGCAAGTTATTTTTGTAGCTTTCTGTGGCGTGAGTGTGAAATTAAATGGCACGTATTTCGGGAGGTTTATTATAACTTTTAACATATCTTTACTAATATAACAATTAAAATATTTATTTTTTCCACTTTTATTATCTGTAAGTTAGGGTTAGCTTGCAAATTATGAGCCTTAAATAAAATCTTATATTTTATAACACTTCTTAAATTCTACTCTTCCTAAAATATAATTTTCTTTTAAAATAAAAATAAAACTGCAAGTTATTTCTGTAGCTTGCTGAGGCGTGAGTTTATAGTAAAGTGTCACATTTTTAATTTGTTGTTATAACATTCATATGTATAAATATTTAACTATTTGTTAGCTTTAGATAAAAAAATAAAAATAAATACATTTATATATCTATCTTTTATTTAAGACCTTAAAGTGAGAAATTTAAAATAGAAAGTATAAGATTTTAATGAATAGCAAAGGCTGTCAGTATTATTAACAATATTTGTTAATGAATCTGAAGAACACATCAAAATAAAACTTAAATATCTAGAAGTTGCTGGAGGTGGTTTTTTAACATTTTATACATTTATTATTATTTTTTTAATAATAATTTTATTATTTTTCTTGAGCAAAAAAGAAAAGAAACATTCCTTAATACCTCAGTTTGTCTTGTGTGTGAATTGTGTGCCTTTAGTGCTCTGCCATCACTTGAAATGTTTGGTCATCAATATTAAATCAGTGAGCGACTCACTCACACACACACACACAGGGGGGGCAAGAAGGAAGCAGGAGGCAGGAGCAGGAGCAGGCAGAACGACGCATGCCCCAAAAGCCTTGCTGCACAATGAACCATTAAAAGTTGCCTCGTTTGGCAGACAGTGGGGGCAAACCGCAGGCAAAGAAAAGTGGCGGCTGCCTGAAAATAAATAAAAACCCGAAAAGAAATATTGAAAACGAGAGAAAAATTTGAGCTTGGTTGCAGTTTTTCTCGTCGTTTCCCATCACCCCACCGACTTTTCCTGGCTTTTAGTTTCCTTCTCTCTTTTTTTGCGCTTTTCAATAATGCACGAAAAAAAAAGAAGAAGTGGCAGAGAAAAGCAAACACAGGCGAAACATGAAATAAAACGAAATGAAATAAAATGGGGGAAAGAACAGAACTTTTATAACATTTGCTTTCACTTCAAAGCGACTTTATTTAGCACTCGAAAGTATGCTACAGTTCCTGCTGTTCCTCTCCTTGTCCTCGCAAATTGCACTCGAACTGATTGAGCTATTGACGGTTCTAATGGTGTGTGTATCTCTCTGTGTGTGTGTGTGTCCTGGCAAGGTGAGGAAATCTCCTTGGCGGGGTCTCTCTCTGCATAATTCAATTTCCTTTTAAGAAATTCACCGTTTAAGTGGAAGGACTTTGAAAAAGCATTTAAGAGTATTTACAGCGATGGCACCTAGAAGTGTGCAGCAATTAATTCTTATAAAGAAATATGAATTGTTTAGCCTGCTTTTAGGAGGTCTTTGTAGGGGATTTCAAATCACTAAAAATGATTTTATAATTAAATATATTTATATACAATATTTATTTACACTTTTCTCTTAAATAAATCCATTTTGTAGCTTTTTCAACTAACTTTCCCAAGTCCCTGCTTAGTTATTGGCAATTAAATTAAGCATGGCACCTAGAAGTATGCAGCAATTAATTCTGATGTAGAAATATGAATCAGCCAGCTTTTAGGAGGTCTTTCTGGGGGGCTTAAAATCACTAAAAAATATTTAATAATTAAATATATTTATATACTCTATTTATTTACACTTTTCTCTTAAACAAAGTTCGTAGCTTCTTCAACTAACTTTCTTAACTCCCTGCACAGTTATTTGCAATTAAATTAAGCATCTAAAATGGGAAAAGTACTCGAAATTTAATTGCTGCTGACGGCTCACTACAAAAACTGGGGAAAATAGAATGAAAATATATATATAGGATATATATGTTGGCCTCGCTGCACAAATGTTGATAAATGTTGCTGTGCAATGTATTTTTCGGTGGCGCCTCGCCTTGATTAATGATGCGACGGGAGATTAATGTTGCCCCAAGCTGATACTGATACCGATTCGGATTGTGTTGCAAATTGCAGTCATAGTAATTACATATATATATTATTCTATTGCAGGATCCAAAGATACTCGATAAGGTGACCAAAAAGAACGGAACCAACATACCCGAGCTGGACAAGCGATCCCTCACGATCTGTTCGAACACGGACTATATCAATATAACATATCACCATGTTATTTGTCCAGATGCGGCAACAGCTAAGGTAAGTCCATATCAGAGCGGGATTTCTTACGATTTAATTAACCCGAGCAAAGACTGGAGAAAGCAGTGATCGGAGGAGCATTATCCTTGGGATATTATACATTTCCTCACATCTAAACATACAGTTGAGCCCGAAATAATTCCATTTAACCTTTAAAACTGCTCGAGTGAACCTTTAATTTGAGGGAAATTTAGAAAAGATTGCTACAGATGCAACAGTGCGTATGAGTGATGTGTAAAGCATAGATTAAAATATCACGCATACGCCATCAATAAGATTAAAAAAAAATAAGGAAAGCACAAAGAACCTACGCTACATAAATCTTTATTCAAATCAATTAAAATTTAAATAATTAAAAAATATATATATTTTACCTTAAAACTTTTAGAAAAACTACTATTTTCCTTTTTTTTTTAAATATTTTTAATATTTTGAAACCGATTATTTTTCCAATAGTTTCCAAAGTTAACATTTTTTATATTTTTATTAACATATTCTATTATATTAATAATTGAATGATTTAAAACATATTTTTTACCTTGAAACTACAAGAAAGAATACTGTTTTCCCTTTTTTTTAATATTTTGAAACCGATTATTTTCTTATAGTTTCCAAATTTCACATTTTATATTTCATATTATTAAATATTTCACTTATTAATATGATTATCCCAACATTTCTTATATTTATATTAACATATTATATTATATTAATAATTAAATAGTTAAAAAATATTTTTCATCCTAAAACTACAAGAAAGAATACTATTTTCCCTTTTAAAAATATTTTGAAATCTATTACTTTCTTATAGTTTCCAAATTCAACATTTTATATTTCATATTACTAAATATTTCATATTAAGGTCCCTTCCAAGACAGTATTACACTAAAAACAAAAAAAAAAAAAATAGAAAACACTCCTTGCATACACATATATCCCTCTACTTTTAGATCTGGCTAGATGGCATACGAAAAATAACGCATAATGTCAAAGCGAACAATATCTGCCCCATGATGTGTCTGCGGAAACAGTAAGTGGGCGTGCTTCCATCCCCCGTACATTCATGTCACAACTTGTCCACCTCACATCCTCATGTGCCTTTGTCCTGTGACCAGTGTCCTCTCACCGGGTTCCTTGTTCCCTGCTCCTTGTTCTCTGTTCCCTCTCCCTTTGCCTTGCCGCATTAATTCCACTTGCTGCACCTTCACTCGATTACACTGTGTGTACATAATTGCATCGATTGTTCCGTTACGTTCTCTCTCTTCTTTCTCTCTGTGTGTTCTGCATGCTGTTTCTTCTTCTTCGTTCTCCTCGTTACTGTTGTTATTGTTGCCTCTCTTCTCTCACCATCTCTGTCTCTGTCTCTGTCTATCTGTACATAACCATCTCGCTCTCTCGCTCGCTCGCTCGCACAGAGCTGGCAAAAGATGTTGCGTCAAATCACGCATAACAATCGGGCCACGAATGTGTGTCCTCGCACCAATCTGATGAAGCAGTAAGTACGAGTCCTTGCCAAAAAAATAGGACCCCCCGCAAGAAAATTAGTCCATTATGTCGAAGAATCATACACCTTTAATTGGGCTAAAGAAACAAAGCCAATTTGTGTAATTTAAGTGTAATATACCATTAATGCCGCTATGACACTGAACTATTAATTAGAAATTAGCTTGAAAGGAAAAACTAAATTAAGCTAGTCAAAGGATGATAATGTATTGTGTTATTGGTTTTGAAAATTAAAACTTTTTAAGCTTCAAATTCTTAATAAATGTGTAAATTTGTAAGTTTTGTTAGTTAGTGCAGTTATGACACTGGCGTATACATTTAAAATTACCTGAAAAATAGACATAAAAATTATGCTAGATAAAGGAAACTATGTAAAAGTATTGCTTAATTTTAAGATTCAACCATTTTAGGCTTTGAAATTTTAATAAACAGGTAAATTAGTAAATTATGCAGGTATGACACTGAGATATTCATTAAGAATTATCTAAAAGAGAGACATAAAATTATGCTAGATAAAGGAAACTATGTAAAAGTATTGCTTAATTTTAAGATTCAGCCATTTTAAGCTTTAAATTTTAATAAAAAGGTAAATTAGTAAACTCTGCAGTTATGACACTGAGGAATAATTTAAGAATTTGCTTATAAATAACCGCTAAAACAAAATTTTAAATGATAGAAATACATTTTTAAATAAAAAATTACATTATATTACCCATAAAAGCTTTAATAATCATAGAAAACTAAAAAATGAAGGTTAATGGCTGTATGACACTGAGCAGTAAATTGAGAAAAAACTGAAAAAGACATCCTAAATATTACTAGATAATACAAACCTTGGTTAAAACATTCAACGCTTTAAAAGAAAACATTATCCTATTATAGCAGAGGTAAAAACTCTTTACTTAAACAATTAAATTAAAATTTAAAAAATACATTCTTGTAGTTAATCAATTATTTTTCTACCTAAAGACCAAGAGTGTCATATCCTCTCTTAGAAGAATATTTTTATAGAAGGACTTAGCTGTAAGTAGTCAAAGTTCCATTCATTTTATAAGGTATTTATATGCTTCTTTGAATTATTTAATTAAATTCCCTTCAATTTAGTTTTTAATTTAAGACCTTAACTATATTAAATTTCCCTTTTTCGGGGAAAATGCAACTTGTTGTGAGTCCTGGGAAACCATATTGTGTTGCTGCTGCACTTTCCTTCCCCTGAAATTCCATCCGTTTACATTTCGCCGCATTTTGTGTTTGGACTTTCGGGTCAATTATTCGCATTCTTCTCTGTTATTAATTTCCTGATTGGCGAATTACGCAAAATTCCGGGGAAACTCCACAGCCAGCAACTCGATCTCAGGGCAAACTCTCGACTTTCTAGTCCTCGCAATGTCCACTTTAAGCTCAAAATAAATTTATATTATTTGCATTTCCTGGCTGTCAAAGAGGAAGAAGGGATAGGGTGGGAGAAGGACTTCTGGCTGATGGTCCTTTTTCCCACCGAAAATTGGGGGAAATGGTAATTTAAAAGGGTTTCTATAAAAGAAGGTTATTAGGTGAAATTCTGCAATATAAAATTGTAAATAAAACATTTATTTACAATTTTATATGGTAGAAATTCCCATTCACCATTCACCTAATTATTTAAATTATTATGAAAATTTTTGGATATTGGTTTCTTTATTATAATTATTATTATTAGTAATTTTGTACGAATATTTATCAAGCTCTACTTGCAATTGATACTCTATTAATAAGCTAAAAATTAAACCAAAATAATTATAATTTATACTTATACTTTATCATATAATCCTTTATTCAACTTTTTTTTTCCTCGGCCTACATTCAAGTTAAATTTATTTTTGGGTTTCTCCATCGGGCGTTGCCGCCGGAATGGTTTTAAATTCCCGGCCTGGCCCATTGAAAATTGGGTTAAACCGTCCAAAAGTTTGCCTCGAATCGAAATGCATTCAATGGGCCAAATGTCTGAAATGATGACCACGGCTCCTCCTAAAGGTGCCTCCGAGTCCTGGGGGAGATGAAAGGTGGTAACTGAACTGCGGTTCATTGGATATGCGTTTGCCTGCGGTGAACTCTCTGTGTTCCAGGTCCTTTTTCCAGGACACTGCAGCAAAGAAAGTGTAAAAAATCAATATAAAAGGGTTTCTAGTTAATTATTTTGATTTGAATTGAAATGTTATAGTTTTTAAAGGGAATTAAAAATTATTTCTAATTTTTTAAATATTATTTCTACAACATTTTCCTGCTCTTTAACTTTTCTCTCAGTGAGCTAACATTTTGTGTAAGAAAATTTTAATTAAAAGGGTTTCTAGTTCATCATTTTGATTTGAATTAATTTGTAACAGTGTTTTTAGGGATTTTAATATAATTTATAATTTTAATAATATTATTTCTAGAACCTTTTCCTGCTCTGTGTTGATAATAACACACTTTTTTCTCAGTGAGCTAACATTTGGTGGTGCTTTAGGGGCTTCGGCGATGAAAAGTTGCAACCGTGTTAACCACCGATGTTGGCAACACCTTGGCCAGGAAGGAGAAGGAGCAAAAGTGTTGCAGGGGCAAGAGTGTGGCAGTGTGGGCGTGGCACACACAGGTGGGGCATGTTGCATTGCATGTTTGTATTGTAAATTAGTCGTCGTCCTAGTTCGCAATTTGTTTTCTGATTGCATTATTTATGCGTCATTCAACGGCGGAGGCAGCAATTACTTGACCCGCAAAAAGTGTGGGTTTTATGCTGGCAGCCAGTCAGGATATAGACTTTATCCGATCCCCCATATTATAGTGGTCAGCTGCAAATCTCTCTCTCACTCTCTCTGAATTCAATTAGTTATGAGTTTGGGTCGTTAATCATCTGGCTAATGGATCAGCCTGAACTTGATTGCTAATCAATATTGAATTCGATTACCGAACCAACTGTCGGGCATTAAGATGTGACTTGAGGGCGGAACTTGCAAGTAAATAGTGTTTAATTTTCAATTAATTTTCAGGGCTAGCTGGATATTAATTCAATTTAAATTAAGATAAAAGGGAAAAAGATGGAAAATGGGAATGAGGATTATTTAGAATTATATTTCTCTGAGCTTACTTTTAAAATTTTTAAATATTTTTTAAGGAAAACTTTTAAATATGATATTTTTAATAATATGAATCAAAGAATAAGATGCATAACGCCATACAATATTTGTGCAAATTGTGCAGTTAAGAAAAATGTTTGTTTATTAAGCTTACTTTTTAGATTTTTATATATTTTTTTTCATAATATAAATCAAGGAATAAGAAGCATAACTCTATATAATATTTGTGTAATTGTAATTATATTTCATTGACAGTTAAAAAACATGTTCGCACATGTCACTTTTAAAGTATAAGCGTTACCCATCTCAGTCTTTACATTGTCTTTCCTTCAAAACTCTTAAATTTAAGTATTTTTAAAATGTATTTAGAACTTTACTTAGTTTATTATACTCGTTCCCTGCAAACCAGGTATGTGACTTATCCTTTTCCAAGTTTTTGTAATTATTTCAAGATACTATTTAATATGCACGCTTGTTTGTTCTTGTTATTTGCTTGCCATTGCCATTTTAATTGCATTACATCCCAAAAACTCCCACTCTTGCAAGAGAAAAATCCCCCAAAGAACAAATGAAATGCAATTACTGACCCTGAACCTCCTTTTCTTATTAAAAAAAACACACAAACAAAACCCAGTTGGATGCGATTGAGTTACTGCGTTGAAAAGAGCGGCAAAATTCCGGTTAAAACGCTGGCCAAGACCTTTGCCTCGGGTAAAACGGAAAAGCTGGTCTACACTTGCATCAAGGATGCTGGCCTGCCGGACGACAAGAACGCCACGATGACCAAGGAGCAGTTTACCTTTGACAAGTTCTATGCTTTGTACCACAAGGTGTGTCCCCGCAACGACATCGAGGAGCTATTTACATCCATGTGAGTATTATTAATTATTTATTTATTATAATTATAATTTCAGTCAGAAGTTTGCAACGCAGTGAAGGAGTCATCTCCGACCCTATAAAGTATATACATTCTTGATCAGCATCAACAGCCGAGTCGATCTAGCCATGTCCGTCTGTCTCTACGCAAACTAGTCCCTCAGTTTTGAAGCTATATCAATGAAACTTTGCAGACAGTCTTCTATAAACTCTCACTCGTATATCCTCTGCAAATAACATACTGTTAAGGTATAGCGCCCTTCTCTGCGATTCTCATACTGTGTACTTAAGGTAGGCCTTCCTCTGCAAATAACATACTGTTAAGGGGAAGCGCCCTTCTCTGCGATTCTCATACTGTGTACTTAAGGTAGGCCTTCTTTTGCAAATAACATACTGTTAAGGGGAAGCGCCCTTCTCTGCGATTCTCATACTGAGTACTTAAGGTAGGCCTTCCTCTGCAAATAACATACTGTTAATTTGAAGCGCCCTTCTCCGCGATTCTCATACTGTGTACTTAAGGTAGGCCTTCCTCTGCAAATAACATACTGTTAAGGTATAGCGCCCTCCTCTGCGATTCTCATACTGTGTACTTAAGGTAGGCCTTCCTCTGCAAATAACATACTGTTAATTTGAAGCGCCCTTCTCTGCGATTCTCATACTGTGTACTTAAGGTAGGCCTTCCTCTGGGATTAACATACTGTTAAGGGAAAGCGCCCTTCTCTGCGATTCTCATACTGTGTACTTAAGGTAGGCCTTCCTTCGGCGTGCCGAAGTTAGCTTCCTTTCTTGTTTATTTAATAAAATTAACTTATATTAAAACATACTTGCAGCACCAAGGGCAAGCAGGATTTCATTAGTCTGGAGCAGTTTATACAGTTTATGAATGACAAACAACGCGATCCGCGCATGAACGAGATCCTGTATCCGCTCTACGAGGAGAAGCGCTGCACGGAGATCATCAACGACTACGAGCTGGATGAGGAGAAGAAAAAGAGCGGTGAGTTACGACTGATAAAATGTAGTTTAATAAATATTTTATTAATTAAAATATTATCTTAAACCAATAGTTCAACTCTCGCTGGACGGCTTCAAGCGCTACCTGATGTCCGATGAGAATGCTCCCGTATTCCTCGACCGACTGGACTTTTACATGGAGATGGATCAGCCTTTGGCCCATTACTATATTAATAGCTCGCATAATACCTACTTGTCCGGCCGCCAGATCGGTGGCAAGAGCTCTGTGGAGATGTATCGTCAAACTTTACTCGCCGGCTGTCGCTGTGTGGAGCTGGACTGCTGGAATGGCAAGGGCGAGGATGAGGAGCCCATCGTGACCCACGGTCATGCCTACTGCACGGAAATTCTCTTCAAGGTGGGTCTTGTTTTTTAAAAATAAATGAGAAAGCCTAAGGGAATTAGTGAATAATATATTAGTAATTAATTTCTGTAAATAAGAATATGAATTTATGTTAAATTTAATTGATTTATATGAATTTATGGAGAAAGTTTAAAGGAATCTGTTATAAGAATGTTATTAATTAATTTCTGAAGCTTGGAATATGATTTAATATAAAATTATCTTCATTTATATTAATTATTTTTCATAGAATCTGCTGCTAAAACAATTTTAAATCTCTCATCATTGTTGTAGTTTAATTAAAATTGCATTTTTCCCATTTAATTACAAGTAATTCTCTTCAAGGTGGGTCTTGTTTTTTGAAAATAATTAAGAAAGCTTTAAGGGAATTTGTTATAAAAATGTTGGTAATTAATTTCTGTAGATAAGAATATGAATTAATGTTAATTTAATTTGATTTATATGAATTTATGGAGAAAGTTTGAAAAATCTTCAATTAAAATGTTGTAAATAATTGTACAAAGCTTAAAATATGAGTAAATATAAAATTACCTTCATTTATTTTAGGTATTTTTCATAGAAACTGCTGATAAAACTATTGTAAATCTCTAATCATTATTGTAATTAAATTGAAAATGCTGTTTATAATTTATTTACATGTAAAGTTTGCATTCTTAATTGAAAAATGTATAGAGAAACAATCAGTAGTGTGCATCTAAGCTTTACTGGTCAGTTGGGTTTACTTTTTGTGGTGTCTAAACAAATTAAATACAAATTAGTTTTAGTTAGTGGCCACAGGGAGTAATTTTCAGCACGAAAAGTGTAATTACAAGGATAAACCAGGACTGTCATGGAGTTGGAAATGAATTATAAAAATGATGAACTATGAAAAAATGAAAAATAAAAAGAAGATAAGCCTTAACATGAACCTATTTATGTATAAATCTTAATTTATTTACTATAGAGATATGGAGCTAACAATTGCTTAAAAACGAAGAGCTGAAATATTAATTTAGCATTAAGAACATGTGTCCTACTATACTATATCTTCTTTATTATATTTAAACAGCTTCCTTACTTCTTTACTAATTAAAACCTTATAAATATCCTTACTTACAGGACTGCATCCAGGCAATTGCGGACTGCGCCTTTGTCTCCTCGGAGTATCCGGTGATTCTGTCCTTTGAGAACCACTGCAACCGCGCCCAGCAATACAAGCTGGCCAAATACTGTGATGACTTCTTTGGCGATCTGTTGCTAAAGGAGCCGCTTTCGGATCATCCGGTAAAACCACCACTTGAATATATAAATATATTCACTCACTTCTCCCTTTCTCTCCAGTTGGATCCCGGATTACCTTTGCCGCCGCCGTGCAAGCTGAAGCGCAAGATCTTAATCAAAAACAAGCGCATGAAGCCGGAAGTGGAGAAAGTGGAGCTGGAGCTGTGGCTAAAGGGCGAACTGAAGACGGACGATGATCCCGAGGAGGATGCCAGTGCCGGCAAGCCGCCAGAGGCAGCGGCCGCACCAGCGCCAGCACCCGAGGCAGCGGCAGCTTCGGCCGAAGGTGCCGCCGAGGGCGGCGGTGGTGCCGAAGCAGAGGCCGCCGCTGCCAATTACAGCGGCTCCACCACCAATGTCCATCCGTGGCTCTCATCCATGGTCAATTATGCGCAGCCCATCAAGTTTCAGGGCTTTGACAAGGCAATTGGTAAGAGAAATCCTCCACTCAAATAGAAATTCTCTAGAGATTAAACTTTTGCTCCCTCCGCACAGAGAAGAATATTGCCCACAACATGTCCTCGTTCGCGGAATCGGCGGGCATGAACTATCTGAAGCAGAGCTCCATCGAATTCGTCAATTACAACAAGCGGCAAATGTCGCGCATCTATCCGAAGGGCACGCGGGCGGACTCGTCGAACTACATGCCGCAGGTGTTTTGGAATGCCGGCTGCCAGATGGTCTCCCTGAACTTCCAGTCCTCCGATCTGCCCATGCAGCTAAATCAGGGCAAGTTCGAGTATAATGGCGGCTGCGGTTATCTCCTGAAGCCGGACTTTATGCGGCGGGCGGACAAGGACTTTGATCCGTTCGCCGATGCCCCCGTCGACGGTGTCATTGCCGCCCAGTGCTCCGTGAAGGTGATTGCCGGCCAGTTCTTGTCGGACAAGAAGGTGGGCACCTACGTCGAGGTGGACATGTTCGGCCTGCCCTCGGACACGGTGAAGAAGGAGTTCCGCACGCGTCTGGTGCCCAACAATGGTCTGAATCCGGTCTACAACGAGGATCCCTTCGTTTTCCGCAAGGTGGTGCTCCCAGACTTGGCCGTGCTGCGATTTGGCGTCTACGAGGAGAGCGGCAAGATGATTGGCCAGCGTATCCTGCCGCTGGATGGCCTGCAAGCGGGCTATCGGCATGTCTCGCTGCGTACCGAGGCCAACTTTCCCATGTCCCTGCCCATGCTGTTCGTGAACATCGAGCTGAAGATCTATGTGCCCGACGGCTTCGAGGACTTTATGGCCATGCTGTCGGATCCGCGAGGATTTGCTGGCGCTGCCAAGCAGCAAAACGAACAGATGAAGGCCTTGGGCATTGAGGAGCAGAGCGGCGGAGCCGCTCGGGATGCCGGCAAGGCCAAGGAGGAGGAGAAGAAGGAGCCGCCGCTGGTCTTTGAGCCGGTCACTCTGGAGTCGTTGCGCCAGGAGAAGGGCTTCCAAAAGGTGGGCAAGAAGCAGATCAAGGAGCTGGACACGCTGCGCAAGAAGCATGCCAAGGAGCGCACCTCGGTGCAAAAGACCCAAAACGCGGCCATCGATAAGCTGATCAAGGGCAAGAGCAAGGACGATATACGGAACGATGCCAACATCAAGAATGCCATCAATGATCAGACCAAGCAGTGGACCGACATGATTGCCCGCCACCGCAAGGAGGAGTGGGATATGCTCCGTCAGCACGTCCAGGACTCGCAGGATGCCATGAAGGCGCTCATGCTGACGGTGCAGGCGGCGCAGATCAAGCAGTTGGAGGATCGTCATGCCAGGTGAGAGGGAATCCAAGATATTAACAAGGAAAATTATGAAAATAATTAAATTTTTGCTTTAGGGACGTCAAGGAACTGAATGCCAAGCAGGCCAAGACCTCGGCGGACACCGCCAAGGAAGTGCAGAACGACAAGACGCTCAAGACGAAGAACGAGAAGGATCGCCGGCTGCGCGAGAAGCGTCAGAACAATGTCAAGCGATTTATGGAAGAGAAGAAGGTGGGAAGTTTAAGGCTCTGTTTAATTTTATTTTTCCAATTAATTAATTAAATGAATACCCTATTTTTTTGACAGCAAATTGGCGTTAAGCAGGGACGCGCCATGGAGAAGCTGAAGCTGGCGCATTCGAAGCAAATTGAGGAATTCAGTACCGATGTGCAAAAGGTACTGAACGAAACTCGGCCGCAGACCGACACTATAACCAGTATTGAGACTGTACTTTAGACAACAACCCACACCTGTATAGAGAGCTAGAGCGGCGATAAACCGTAAACGATAAAAACAAACCGATAAACTAAACCCCGATATAAACGATAAACCGATAACTGAAACCAGAAATGAGCGCAAACAACTGAAAATGAAACTAAAACTTTATAAAGCAAAGAAATGCATCTCCCAAACGATTGATAGACAGAGAGAGAGAGCGAGAGAGAGAGCTAGAGAGAGCGAGACTGGGGGATGCATCTTTCGATAACCAAAAATAATCGATAACAAGCGATAAACCCAACCTAACCGTACCGTTACCCATCCGTACTAATCGATCAGTCAAGTAGCTGCTAATCTTTCACACTAACTGCTAAGATGTAATTATCTACAACTACTTCCCTTATATATGTATTATATATTGATATATATATAAATATTTATTGGTATTCATTCATTTCGATTCATGACTCTCTCTCTAGTAGAAGGATTTCTAGTTTCCCTTTCATGATCAGTGTGGAAAATACTTTTTATTAATTGATTGTTATTATTTCAACTTGAATTTCCACACTGATCTTCATCATAATGTTTCGGTTTACGCATACTTTCGATTTCATTTGCTTTTCTGTGCTTCCGTTTTATGTGTGCACTGTGTCTCCACTTTGATATTGAACCCCGATCCTGCCCCTATATGTTATTTATACCTATACTATATATATATAGTTAAGATCTTGGCTCCAAGAGAAACCAAGCTCGCAGCTCAACTATCAACTATCGCTCTCTCTACTTCAACTCTCTCTCTCTCTCTCTGTCTCTGTTTCTGTGTTTCTCTGTCTCTGTGTTTTTGTGTGTCTGTCTCTCTTTCTTCACCCCCTTTGCTGTCGATTTGCCACGCCCCCCTACCCACCCTAAAATATAACGCCTTGTCATTTATCGTTTGCTGTGTCGCCCGCCCTAACCTTAAAAACAAAAAATAAAAAAAAAGGAAATTACTTTGAAAAATTAACCAAGAAAAACTAAACGAAAATTCTCTCTTTTCTCTCGCTCTTTCTCTCTCTCTCTATTTCTCTCTTTTCCACACACACACATTCACTCACACGAAACAAATTTGTTTACTTTTGCCAAAAAAAAAAAAAACTATGTTTTGTATTTTGTTTATCACGCTGCGCGCCCCCGCTGTCACCTTCTTCAACGCTTCAAAAAAAAAAAAAACTAGCTTATGGACATGTACAAAATCGAGGAGGAGGCCTATAAGACGCAAGGAAAAACGGAGTTTTATGCCTAAATTCGAGTAATCGAAACCAAAAACCATAAACAAAGAGGAGCACCGCGACATACCAAATATATATATAAATATATGAAAGAAACATAAAGCATCATTGCAGTTATGTTTGGGAATTTATTTAAGATTGAAAATGCTAAACCCCATACACTCCTCCTCACACCACACATCTTCAAAAGGATTAACTTTACTTATATATACACACTATATATTTATGTGTATCCAACTGGAAAGTCAACAACACTTTGTGCTTTATATTTATTTAAGATTCCAAGCGATGATCGCGATAAAGATGAGTTAAGAACACGAATGATGTTAAGATATTTTATGGAGTATATATTTTATCCCTCTCGAATCCACCCCCTTGTAATTTATTTTCAAATAACAAGAAACAAACAAGAATATATAATATATAATACAACCAAAAAAAAAATCTTGATAGGTATTTTTGTGTGCTAACAACACAATAACGGTACACCGATATGTTTAGACCAGTTTCAACGTTTTCAGAGCTGTATAAGGCGGGGGTTAGTTTGAAATAAATATTTCACGGTCGCCATGCAAATAGAAATATATAGAAAACAGACACAGGAACTCTTTAAATATATTTTCTTTAAATTTAAACCAAAAGAAAATATTAAGAAGCTTTAAATATTTATCATTAAACTGTTATAGTTTGGTATTTATTGTTTTTTTTAACAAAACTTTGTAAATAACCGTAACATAAAAAACATTCTTAGATGAGCATTCAATTTGGTTCCTTTTCTGTTTATATTTAGACTTGAACGTGAAATGTTTTTCAACCAAAACTGACCCTCGCCTGCAACCCACACACCACACACTCATTAACACACACACTCATTGTGTCCCCAGAATATAATCGTACGTTTCAAGTGAACTACTTACATGAGTTTCCGATTCTCCACCTAATAGCTTAGCGAAATAAAAAACTAACATTAACCAGAGTAATGCCAGCAAAATTCCGAGTAACTAACGTAACCACACAGAACTCTCAGACAGAAAGAAGATCAGAAATGTATAGTCTATATCCTGAGAGATAGCGTTTGTTCTTTGTTTTTTTTCTCCAGAGAAAGATACAAAAATCAAGAGCATTTATTTTGCAAAAATAAAATAATAAAATAATACGAAAAAATCTAAAAAACTGGAAACTGGAAGCTGAAGAGTTTCAGAGATGCAAATAGTTTATAAAGTAAATGTTATGAAACTGAAAAAACCCAAGTATTAAATGTGTAATTCAAACAATGAAACACCCCTACCGGAAAACACACACACCACACACACTCTCTCACGAATATTTATGATTTATGTGAAACAGATCTGAGAATCGAAATGTTTACCTTTTCTGATATCTATTTTTTACAAAAACCCCACAAAAAAAAAGTAGCCAAATAATAACGAGAAGAAGAACCTACACACCCGAAGATGGAACCTACTTACATACATACATAGATCTAGCGAATATACATACATATATATATACCAAAAAAAGTAAGCAAGAACTTAAGATAGATTCTGTTTCGAATTGTCAGACCGTCGTTTATGTTGCACTCCAAAAAATTGCTGTTTGCATGTATTGTAGTTGTTGCAAAAGCAAAATGCGAAACCAAAAACCAATTAAAAACAAAAGGAAATAAAAGCATAAACTAAAACGAAAACGAGGGAAAGCAGAGAGGAAAGGCAAGAAGAAAACCCTTTACTTTACTTTCCGTTTTTTTCACTTGAATTTAAATTTGAAACTCAAAGAATGTGCCCTAAAAAAAGGAGTAAAGATCGAAGACGGAAGCGTTTACACTGTGCTATTAAGGAAACGAAAACATTTAGTTAACTCTTACAAGGTAACTGTACCAAAAATTATGTACTATATTTAACCAAACTATTTAGAGAATTGAATTGAAAATCAAGTTCTATGAATGTGATAAGCGGTTACATTTTATTACACGAACTTTAAACGAAACGAAAAAACCCCATTTTAAAAGCGTGCTTTTAGCTCTAGTTCAGTGCCCGTTGCCCCCCCAATACTTTCGCCTTACCCAACACTGGTCTTCGGTTGGCTCTGGAAAAAAATGAAGTAGAAAGGAGAGAAGCTTTGTATGATATGTAATATAATGTGCCAATCCCAATGTTAACCAAAAACAAAAAAGAAAAAGAAGATAGAAAAGAAAGGAAACTGAAAAAATCGTCTAACTGAAGTCGAAGAGCAACTAATTTATTTATTCGCATGTATAATGTATACATTAGATAGAGGCCTAGCCTCTTAGTCGAAAAAAAAGTCCTCAATTCTGGCACACACACTATACACACACACTGGGCACATCCTGGCAATTGGAAGTGAAACTTTCCCAGGGAAAAAGCTTAAAAAAAGAGCAGGAAAATGAGCAGATTAGAGAAAAGCAAGGAATCAAAGTCATGTTGAGACATGTCTCAGACACAGCTTCCACAGAATGAAGAAGTTGCAGAAGTTCCGGCAGAGGGCGCCAGGATAGGCAAAGGAAGTTTGATTTTAAATACTATTTTTTTGTTAGTATAAATATAAAATTTGTATTTATTGGAATTTATTTATTGTTATTGGAACTTGTTTTATGATTTTATATCAATTTTTATTAATATTAATTTTAAATTAATTTTTTCAAAAGAAAATACCTAGAGTAATGGACGCTAGAGGGCGCCAGGATAACCAAATGAAAATCGATTTTAAATACTATTTTTTGCTAGTAAAAATATTTTATTTAATATTATATAAAGCTTTTTTAAACTTGTTTTATGAACTAATCTTTTTTATATTGTGTTTAATTTTAAAATCACTTTTTTCATGAGAAAATCTATATAATATGGACGCCAGAGGGCGCCACTAAAATGTCAAAAGTAAAGTCTTAAGAAAATCTTGAATAATTTGTTTAAAAATCTTTAAAATCCTTTATTCGCTGCCCAATTGCCAGGCTTTGCCTAGTAAAAAACGTAAAAAAACGTGTCAATTTTGTTGTTTTTTTTTATTAATATATTTTGTTTAACTTTTCTTTTAATAAGTTGTAGTAAGTTTATAAAGAGAAGATGCAGGTTTAAAATGCATGGCGATGTAGTAGCGAAACCCACACTAGGGGCCACACACATTGAGATCTAGTTTGTAGTTCGGTGAGAGAGCTATAAAACCCCTCCGGATATATGAGATATATATGTATCTACTCTCTAACGTAACGTATCTATTACGTATTACGTATTGCGTGTATAATTATGATTACGGGAAAACACACATAATGTTATATCTATAGTTTAAATGAGGTCGCACGATGGAAAAAAAAACTAAGCAGTCGGATCGATGAAATTAACTTGTATTAAATAATGCTGCGTATGAACTTATGATTATATACTATACTATATATATTACACTATTATGATTATTATTATCCTTAAATTATGAGTCTAAAATTCAATTGCAATAAATCTTGTTTTCAACCCTTTCCCACAATATTTATATAATATATAATTATTTTGTTTATTCACAAAGCTCCCTCCTCAAAGGGCAATTACGTAATGGATTAAGGATTAAGTTTTTCGGGCGAATTATTATGCTTACTTAATGAATAAAGTTTAATGATGAATAAAAGAGAGCACGACGACAATTCGGACCTTGTAAAAATTAGTTTAGTTTGTAATGAAAAACCGGCTAGAAAAACCATAAATGTTAGAGAGCATCCTTCCTTCTTCCCCTCCTAATCCTTATCCCGCACTTTGCATTATTATATATAAATGTATTATTCAGATATTAATGCAATTGTTATAATTTCCTCCGGTCTGATTGTGTTTCTTTGGCGAAGAGACGAACAGTTGCAAAATAATAATAATAAAACGTAAATCTCTTTGCGCTGCAACAGAAATTGTAAACAAACAAAAAAGAAAACTAAAAACTTAACAAACAAAAAACAAATAAGAAAACTGGAAAAAAAAATAGAAAAAACTAAGAAGTTAATGGGTGTTTTTGGTGGTTATTGGAAATAAATCTTCAAAAGAAAATAAGTGTGTGTTTCTACTGAGTTTGAGGTTTGTTTTGGGGGGTTTTGTATAGTTTTTTGTTGTGTTCTTTAAAGTTATATATTTTTTTATTTATTTTATATATATTATTTTCCTTTAAAATATTATTTTCTAATATCTTTTCCAAGGCAGAAGTATCTCTCCAGCATCTTTATCACAAACAGACTCTAAAGATGATTTTAAGACTGCAATCTTTAGAATAAGCTTGTGACAAGGAAACTGTTGAAAATTAAATGTTATTAAAATATATAATTAAAATATGAGAGTTTCACTGCTAAAATCCAAAATTAAGTCAAGTTATTGCTGAACTCAAGCAGCACGTTTCAAGCAATCACAAACATTATATTTAAATAAAAATAAAAACAAATATAATGAAGGTGAAGCATAAAACGGAATGCTTATACATTAGTTTTTATAGATTTATTTTTATTTTATTTTATTTATTTATTAATTATGTTAATTATTTATTTTTCACTTGGTTTTAAAATTTCTTTTTTTATTTATTTAGATTTTTCTTTTGGTTTTAAAATTCCTTTTTTTTTAGTAGAGTTCCAAAGCTAAAGCTTATTCTTCACTTCTTTAGAAAATATCCAATTTTTTTAGTTGCTGAATATAAGCAACTCGTATTATGCAAACGCAATCCTTATATTTATGAATCAAAATATAATGAAAGTGTAGCATAAAACGGAAATGCTTATAAATTAGTTTATGTAAATTAAAGATTTCTTTTTATTAGATTTTTCACTTGGTTTTTAAATTCCTTTTTTTTTGTAGCATAAAACGTTCTGCTTTTTTACAGTTTATTAAATTTTTCACATTTTTTAGCTGAGAGAGTTATAAAGCAAAAGTTTTTTAAGTTTAACACTTAACTTGTTGCTGATTTTAAGCATTCTGTTTCAAGCAAACACAAACATTATATTTAAAAATAAAACAAATATAATGAGAGTGTAGCAAAAAATAGAACGCTTTATAACATTTTTTCACTCGGTTTTACACTGTTTTTGGATACAATCATTTCATTTGTGTTTTCGTTTTAATGGACAGCCAAGCCTTTCTTCAGAAACAAATTCGAGGCATTAGAAGTTATTTTTGGGATGTATTTTTAAAGTTGTCACTCCATTTTCTTCGGTTTTTGGTTTTATTTATAATATTTAATTGTATCTTTTATTTTTTTAACTTTTCACTCAATTATTTCTGTTTTTGGTTTTATTTATAATACTTTATTTTTATTATTTCCGACAGAAAATATTTAGTATTTATTTTGAATACTTTATCTTTATTATTTTCAACAGTTACATCATTCCTCTCGCCAGCAGCACACCAAAAGTCATTGAAAGCCATCTTTTGGACTTGTTGCTGAAGACAAGACTGATGCAAATATGATTTTTCAGCTCTTAAAAATTAATTTCAAAGCTTGCTTTTTTCATATTTTTATTTATTTATTTATTTTTTTATATATTTATTATATTTATTTATTTTTTATTTATTATTTAATTTTAATTTTAATTTAATAGCAATGCAATCCTGTTTTAGTAAGCACAACCGTCAAATTTTGATACAATTAAAACATAAATTTGACGATTGGCTTGCATAAAAAAGGAAGCTTTTTTAACCTTTTTAAGCCATTTTACACTGGTTTATCTTCAATTTTTTAGGTATCTAGTTTTAGCAGAAAATAATAATAATAATTATTGTTAAAATAATAATTAAAATAACAATAATTAGTAAGTAAAACATACAATTTTCCACACTTTAAAATTCCGAATTTTTTGAAAAACCTCTCTTTATACTTGGTGCTTAACTTGGCTAAGGTTCTGGTCAAAAATAAGTGGAACCCAAGAGCTGCCCTGGTGCTTGCTCAAATAAGTGGAACCTAAGAGTTATCGATAATTATCAGCCGATGATTATAACCAAATATAGCAATAGCTCCGCGCTTAAGTGTTTGTAACTCTTCTTTTAAAGATTAAATACACCTTCAATAATATAATAATATATATAACCATAAATTTTATGGTTACTTAAAACCTAAAAACAATTATGGCTTCAATCAGCTGTTTATGGCAACAGAAAAACATATTGATTAGTGTGACCATTTCCTTACACTCAACATATTCCCAAAATTCAAGGGAACCTTTCAATTAGTTTTCCTGGAAATTCGCATCGAGATTCGTAGATTCATAAATTCGTTTCGATTCCCTACCTTACGCTTATGTGTCCGGGAATCCACAGGTTACAAGATGCTGAAACTCCTGGACGTGGGCGGCCGTCGGTGCGGCGGAGCAGCTAGGAAATGGCTCCTGCCCGCGGGCACACCACAGCGTCAACTCTCGGCGGATGCATCTCCAGATGAACCCCTCCTGCGGAAGCGCAAATTCAAGCCACAGCAGGCGCCGGATCTCAGCGAGGAGCTGGCTGAGAAACTGCCATCGAAAGCCCGCGTGGTGATCTGCGGCGGCGGGATAACCGGCGCCTCGGTGGCCTATCATCTCGGACTCAGTGGCTGGGGCGGCGAGACGCTGGTCGTGGAGCAGGATCGTGTTGGCGGGGAACTGCCGTGGACGGCGTGCGGCCTGGCGGGACGTTTCGAGCCGAGCTACACGGAGCTGAAGCTGGCGGAGTACTCGATCGATCTGATCAAGCGGCTGGCGGAGCAAGGACTGCCCACCGGCTGGCGGCAGGTGGGGAGCCTGAACTTGGCGCGCAGCTGGGACCGGATGACGGCCTTCAACCGGATGAAGTCGCAGGCGGTGGCCTGGGGCATGCGCTGCGAGATTCTCTCCCCGGAACAGTGCCGCGATCACTGCGATCTGCTTTCCTTGGACGGCATCGAAGGTGGTTTGTGGATACCCGAGGACGGGGTCTGTGACCCGATGCTGGTCTGCCAGGCATATCTTACGGAAGCCCAGCGCTTAGGAGTTCGTGTCGTGGAGCACTGCGCCATCAAGAAGATCCACAGCGAGCACGGGAAGGTGCGAGGAGTGGAGACCACAGCGGGCGACGTGGAGTGCGAGTATTTCGTGAACTGTACCGGATTTTGGGCCCGCGAGGTGGGCACTCTGTCCAAGCCGGTGGTGAAGGTGCCCCTGAAGGCCGTGGAGCATCATTACCTGCACACGCGACCCATCGCGGGACTCAGTCCGGACACGCCGTTCGTCCGGGACTTTGACGGACGCATCTTCTTCCGGGAGTGCGAGGGACACATCCTCGCCGGCGGCTTCGAGCGCGAGGCCAAGATGGTGTACGAGGATGGTGTGATTCCACTCTCCCAGACTGCCCGGCAGCATCCTCCCGACTGGGATCACTTCCACGAGCTGCTGGACGCCCTGCTGCTCCGTGTGCCCGCCTTTCGGGGCGCGACGCTCGATCGGCTGACCAACTCGCTGCAGGTCTTCTCGCCGGACTGCAAGTGGATTCTGGGCGAGGCGCCGGAGATACAGAATTACTATGTGGCCGCCGGTAACAAGACGATGGGCGTGTCCGCCTCCGGCGGCATTGGACGCGTACTCACCGATCTGATAACGAAGGGATCCACTTATTTGGATCTGCACATTCTGGACATTAGCCGGTTTCTGGGGCTGCACAACAACCGGAAGTTCCTGCGCGATCGATGCAAGGAGGCCCCCGGCAAGCACTTCGAGATCAACTATCCCTTTGAGGAGTTCCAAACGGGGAGGAATCTGCGCATGTCGCCCATCTATCCGCAGCTGAAGGAGGCGGGCGCCGTCTTTGGACAGTCGATGGGGTACGAGAGACCCAACTACTTTGATCAGCAGGATAAGCAGGGTGAGTATAAAAGGAGTGTATTTTTGAGGGAAATGAGAGAAGGATGAGAAGAAAGAGATGAAGGAGGAAGAAATTAGGAGAAGAAATTAATTTATAAAGAGAAGGAATTAATTTATAATATATTTTAGGCAAAGAGTACAAGTTAAATTTGTAAAAAAGTATTATTACTATTAATAAGATGTAAGTCTTACCATTGTCTTTACGCTTCAAGAGAGCAATGTCTGCTTAGGAGAGAGCAACGTTTGGTTTTGAGAGAGAAAAGTCTGCTTTCGAGGGAAAAAAAATATGATTTCGAGAGAGCAAAGTCTGTTTTGAGAGAGCAAAATCTGCTTTTGAAAAAACAAAGTCTGCTTTCGAAAGAGCAACGTCTAATTTCGAGAGAGCAATCTTTGCTTTCGAGAGAGTAAAGTCTGCTTTCGAGAGAGTAAAGTTAGCTTTCTTTCGAGAAAGAAAAGGTATGCTTTCGAGAGACCAAAGTCTTCTTTCGAATGAGCAAACTCTGCTTTCGATAGAGAAAAAGTTTGCTTTCGAGAGAGTAAAGTTTGCTTTCGAAAGAGAAAAAGTTTGCTTTCGACAGAGCAAAGTAGAAAGAGTGTCGAACGGATATGTTCTCTCTTTAATTCTGCCCTAGAAAGAGCATAGGAAACATCTCCCTCTTTTTGATTCAGCTTTTTCTTGGTTTAAAAGATTTTTCTACTATAAACGAGAGCATTTTCCGACTATAATTAAATTAAAATAATTATAAAAATTAATAACCTTAAAGTAATTCTAAAATGTACATAAATCCCTGTGATTTGGGTTGACAATGGATCGGTGGTGCATATCTTCAGACCGAATATTAAAACTCACGGCTTTAAAGATGTGTAACACCGAACCAGTGGAACCTTGAGAGGGATTTTAAGGCTTTAAAGAGTTTAAAAAAGATTTGTTTTAGGTAGATTTTAGTCACAATAATTTGAAAAGTTTAAATACGATTTTTTTAGGTAGTTTTAAGTCACAATAAATTATGGTTTATATAATAATATAATATTTTTTTAAGTAGATTTTAGTCACAGTAATTTTAAAAGCTTAAAAAAGATTTCTCTAATGTAGGTTTTAGTGACAATAAATTATGGTTTTTATGATAATATAATATTTTTTTAGGTAGATTTTGGTAATTAGAAATTTAAAAACTTTAAATACGATTTCTTAGGTAGCTTTTAGTCACAATAAATTATGGTTGCAACGCTGTAGACTGAGCAAAATGCCAAAAAAGCAGTTAACAACCTTGAAACCATAACTCATTACAACTTTAGGAGTTGGATTTATGCATATGTATGCTCTCCTTCACTTTATTAATTAATTTAACAAGTTCTTAACCCTTTTTCCCCCACAGATGAGTTCGGTTTGCCCCGCTTCCGCATTGCCCAGACTCGGACCTTTGGGAAGCCTCCCTGGTTCGACCATGTGGCCTCGGAGTATCGTGCTTGTCGCGAGCGGATCGGCATTGCCGACTATAGCTCCTTCACGAAGTACGACTTTTGGTCGAAGGGGAATGAGGTGGTGGATCTGCTGCAGTATCTGTGCTCCAACGATGTGGATGTGGCCGTCGGATCCATCATACATACGGGCATGCAGAATCCCAACGGTGGCTACGAGAATGATTGTTCTTTGGCACGACTCTCGGAGAGGCAGTGAGTAACGAACAGGACCTTCTCCTGACTAATTTTAATGCTCATTTCTCTTGTAGCTACATGATGATCGCTCCCACTATACAGCAGACCCGTTCCATGTGCTGGATACGCAAGCACATGCCCGATCATCTCAAGGCGAAGGTTAATGTGGCGGATGTGACCTCCATGTACACGGCCATCTGCATACTCGGACCCTATTCGCGCATCCTGCTCTCGGAGCTAACCGACACGGATCTCACGCCCAAGAGCTTTCCCTTCTTTACGTATAAGGTAAGAGTTTTCTTTAGGATATATTCTATATCTTATATTCTATTGCTTAGCTTTCTGTAGGATTTATACCCTTTGCAGGGTATTATAATTTCAGTCAGATGTTTGCAACGCAGTGAAGGAGTCATCTCCGACCCTATAAAGTATATATCTAGTATCTATAAAGTATAGATCTAGCCATGTCCGTCCGTCCGTTTCTACGCAAACTAGTCCCTTAGTTTTGAAGCTATTTGAATAAAACTTTGCAGATAGTCTTCTATATACTCTCACTCGTACATAAGTCGGAACGGGCCAGATCGGACGACTATATCATATAGCTGCCATACAAACAATCCGTAAATTTGTTGAAAAAAAATAATAACTTCGCTGTTTTTTAACATATCTTGATCAACTCTCGGATATAAGCTTTATATATTGCTCCAGATTTTTGGATTTAATTTTATAAAGATCGGACTACTATATCATATAGTTGCCATAGGAACGGTCGCGATATTTTCAGAAAAAAAATTATAACTTTGTTAGTTTTCAACATAATTTCTTCTACTTTGGGATACAAGCATTATATATTATTTTAGAATTTTGTTTTAAATTTCATAAAAATCGGACGACTATATCATATAGCTGCCATACAAACGATCGGTAAATGTGGACGTAAGTTACATTTTACTTTACATGTAAATATGTAAAAAAGGTAAAACTGTAAAAATTTAATTGAATATAAAAGTAATTCATATTATATAATATTGGGATAGATTATAATTTATACAATTGGAATCTGCAAGGGTATACAAACTTCGGCGTGCCGAAGTTAGCTTTCTTTCTTGTTTATCCTATATTCTATTGCTTGACTCTGGCAGGAACTGGATGTGGGCCTGGCGGATGGCATTCGAGTGCTGAATATCACGCACACTGGCGAACTGGGCTATGTCCTTTATATACCCAACGAATATGCGCTGCATGTGTACTCCAGGCTGTACCAGGCGGGCCAGAAGTTCAACATACAGCATGCAGGTGAGGTCTGCCAGGACTTCTCTTGGTTTCTCAGAGATTTAATATCAATTTTCATCCTTTTTTAAGGTTACTATGCCACGCGAGCTTTGCGCATTGAAAAGTTCTATGCATTTTGGGGCCAGGATCTGGATACCTTTACCACGCCCCTGGAATGCGGTCGCAGTTGGCGCGTCAAGTTTAATGTGAGTTTAGGGAAGCTTAGCAAAAAATCCTCCCAACTAATGCCTTGATTTTAATCCGAGAACAGAAACCCATTGACTTCATCGGCCGCAGTTCTTTGCTAAAGCAGCGCGAGGAGGGCGTGAAGCGGATGTATGTGCAGCTGCTTTTGAACGATCACGACCACGAGGTGGACATGTGGTGCTGGGGCGGCGAGCCCATTTACCGCGACGGCGTCTACGTAGGCATGACCACCACCACCGGCTACGGTTACACGTTCGAGAAGCAGGTCTGCCTCGGCTTTGTGCGCAACTTTGACGAAGCGGGCGGCGAGCTGCCGGTCACCAATGAATATGTCCTCTCTGGCCACTACGAGGTCGAGGTGGCCGGCGTCCGGTTCGAGGCCAAGGTCAATCTGCATTCACCGAATCTGCCCACCAAGTTTCCGGATCGCGAACGCGAGGCCTATCATGCCACGCGCGACAAGCCGGATCAAGCGGATCTCCTTTCGTTCGGAGGCACTGGAGTGGTCACTGGGACAGGGACGCCAACGGGAAATCTGTGAGGAGAGAAGGATCATCTTCCTGGCTGTGCTGTTCAACTCGAGAGTCTCAAAAAGCAAAGCGATATTATTCGATCTAAGGAATCGAGCGACAACAAATGGTAGCAACCATAAAAAATAACAAAAAAAATGAAGAATATTATACAAGGCAGTATCAAAGCATTTCTTTTGGAACTTTCCCTCAACAGATTGTCAATTTATACAAAGGGACTTGTGATTTACTCTAAAAACTAATAATAATGAGGCTTTGATACTGTTTTTTCTGACTGTGTAATGAGTGAGAGTTGATTAACCAAAAATGTTTTTGCTTGCTCAATCACTTGACTTTGATAATGATAAGGAGCAGGTCTTATTTTTTGTTTTTTATTAATTTAATTATTTGTATTTTTGTGTGGCACATTGTTGAGAAAACGGCACAAGATTTATAACGAAACGAAAAATATATTTATATTGTTTTAAAAGGAGAATTAAGGGGTTTATATATATTTTTGGATAAAGAGAGAAAGAAGGAGCTGTGGCTAAGCTGTAACATCTGTGTTTTGATGGCTAAGACACTCAGGCGTGTGCTAATGCTTGAAAACTCTCGGGCAAAAGATTACAGAGCACATGTTTTGGCCAAGTTTCGACTCTGGTTTTGCTTTGCTTTTCCTGGCCAAAAGTTTCGCTCGGTTAAACGAAAAATACAGGCCGTCTGCTGCTGCTGTTGTCTTACGTCCTCTCCTGGCGGCGCTTTTCGGCCAAGTTCCGAGACTCTCCACAGCAGGATTACAAACTATCTTTTTGTTAGTAATTAGCTGCACACGATAAACGTGACATTATTATTGTTTGCCAGTTTGGGCCAAAAGTTTTGTGCCTGCCTCCTCACTCTTCCTGCATTTGAATTTTCAGCTGGAGAGGGAGCGGGAGGAGCAGGAGGAGCAGGAGCAAGAGAAGCTCCTCTGCCGCTTTACAAATGAGTATTTGTTAAATCAAAAATTCAAGTGGCAACGCCGCACTCCAATGGCGCCACACAGCCACATCCCCAAAGGAGAAATGATCAATTTTCGGAGCCGCCATATCCCCGAGTACACATCCAGCGTCCACGTCCACTGTCTGTGGTGGCTCCGCCTTCGGGTCGTGTAATTTATGCCCATTTATTGTGTGGTCGCTGCTGCTCCTACCGTCTTGCCTGTGGTTTCTCTTCTGTGCATCTGCGGAGGAGCAATCACCGAATTTGCATACAAATGTCCCAGCCGGGTCTCGGACTCGGATTTGGATTCAGATTCTGTTTCTGTTTCTGTTACTGATTCTGATTTCGATTTCCAGTGGACTGTCCCTCCCCTCAGTTGGCGTCTAGGGTCAATTTCAATTTGTGGTCACTCGGAGGAGACGTAAGGGGCATGCACCATGTACGTACATACCTGTGTACAGCTACCTGTGTGTATCGGATGGATGTCGCTTTTTTGGCCAATTTAATTCATCAGCATTTTTGACAGATGATGAATCGCCTTTCGAATGTCAGTCGGAGTGGCTTCTTGGGTGGTTTTTTAACTACAGTTTAGGCAGGAAAATAATATTATAATATTATTCTAATATAAATATAATATTATTCCAATATAAATATAATATTACTCTAATATAAATATAATATTACTCTAATATAATAGTTCTTAACTTCGTTAAGAAGCTAAATAAAATCAAATTACACACATTTTCAAACGAAGTTTGTTTTCGTTTATCAAAATTGAAAAGTAGGGTTATGTTTCGAGTTAAGATTGTGTTTTTTGCATGAAAATTATGTCTTGAAATGCAAGAATTTAATTCTTTAATTACTTTCATACATTAAAAACCTTTGAAATATTAACTATTTGAGCTGTTAATTATTATTATAAAGGCTGAAATTGTAGATTAAAAAAGTCAAAAGAAAATGGCGAACTTTTTTACGTGTCTTGTGTTTGTGTAAGTGAAAACTTAACAAGTGTGTGTGTGTGTGTGAGCCTGCGCGCATGCGTACCTCAGAAAATATTCATAAGGAACTCTGTTAAAATGTAAAAATTCCGTTTTCTTTTAAGAAGAATGTATTAAAAACATAAAAGTCTTGAAAATACTTAAAGAAAGAATAAAAATTTACATTCTTTAAAGATTTAAATCTATTAAAAACACTATAAAACACATAAACTTGCTTAGCTTTTTATAAAAAATTACACGTTTTTATTTTAATTTCCTTACTTTCATAAAACTTACACATTTCTTATTTTTTTCCTAACTTACCCCATCTTTTAACTGAGCAGAGTTGGTTTTTCTTTGATATTTCACTTATTTTCACATTTCTTAATCAAAAACTTCACATTTTCACACAACTTTGTAATTAGTAACGTTCTCGTTCTTATTCTCCGGCGGAAATGATGAAGGTGACATGCTTTTTCAACGGCATTCGATAAATTGAGTTATCGGGCTACCAATTTGATGGTAATCGGTAGATATATAACAATATATTATATTGTTATATTGAATATAACAACTGTAAAGCTTATAAGATGGCAGACCTTGGACATTAGTATTGCCAGATCTTTTTCAACTAAATCTGGCGAAAAGAGGAACAAAACTGAAAATGGATTAAACATTTAATACACATACCTTAAAATATTAATAACTGGGATTAAATCTGCATCGGAGCAAAGCTGTTTAGATATTTCCAAGGCCCTGTTCTCCGCTTTAATCCAGCAATAAAATATATATCCCAAAATATGGGTTGTTTGCTAATTTTATTAAGCATTATAATTTTAGTCAAAAGCTTGCTTTTCAAGAAATTTTATAAGAAGGTTTAAATTTAAAATACAGAATTAATTACCCTAAAAAAACTAGCACAGAAAAGCTTTTCGATTTGAATTTATGACATTTTTAGCTTAGTTTTGGCATTTTTATAACATTAAATTTGTTAGAAAAATTATCATATAAAATTATCCAAAAATATTAATTCAAAGAAGGCAAATCTTCAGATTTTCTTAAAGGCATAAAATTACCAAAAAGTCATTCTTCATCAGCATTAACAGCCGAGTTGATTTAGCAATTTTTGGATGAAATTTTCTTCAACTTTTGGAAATTTTGTATGGGGTTTTGTAAAAATTCTCAAAAATTGGAAACAAATTTTAATTTTTTGTTTTAATGTTTAATTTTAGTGTGCCAATTTTTTAACCTAATTAAAACCAACACATGAAAGTTTTTCGGATGAAAATTGTTGATTTTTTGGCTTAGTTATAGATTTTAAAACTTTAATTTTACCAAAAAATTATCATACAAATATATAAACTTATGTTATACCAAAAATAAACAAAGAGAATATTTTAGATGTTCCTAAAGGCATAAAATCTTAAAAGAGCAAATGATAGCCAGAAGTCACATTTATTCCAATTCACAATTTAAATCTTTATAAATTATTGATAAAACATTGGAAAATACTGACAAAAAAAGTGTTAAAAGTCTTAATAATCTATAAGCAATTCGTATTTTTAAGAATATAAAAAATTACTTGGTTTACCCGACGTTAGATTCCTTTATTGTTTTAAATTAATTTCTTTCTTGAACATTTCATTAAATTTTATGACTTAACTATGATTTATTTTTAGTTTAATGTCGTCTAAGTACCTAAGATTATCTTATTTCTTAATTCTTAAGAACCTTAATCATATATTGTCCCTGTTCCCTAACCAAATCCATCGAGTATATTATCGACAATAGACGGCTCTGGCAATCAGTTTTTGGGGGCAATCAAGGCTCCGATGTCCGTCCAGATTCCGTTCCAATATTTGCCCAGCCGCCGGTCGTCGGATGTTTGCACGAAATTAACAAATGCCAAGCTCTCCCAGCTCCCAGCTCCCAGCTCCATCTCCACTTCTCTCTTGTCCAGCCCGGGATTAGTTCCAATGGGATAATGATTTCAAATCTGTGGCCGAACGTAATGCGCCTCATTAGAGGTTGAGCTCCGGGAGAATGAGAAAGGGATGTGTGGCCGCCTTGGGCCTTTGGCCGGATGATTCCTCCTCGTCCGGATTCCAAGAGCTTTGTTTGCCTAATTTTCCACGTTGATTTTCTAGCCGCAAAACAAATGGAACGTTCGCTGCATATTAAGCATCTAATTTAATTTCCCAAAAACCGAAACCGAAACCGAAACGGAAAAAGAAGTGGAAAAGTCACCCCTGAGTCCTGCGATTGTCCTGGCTTAAATGCTTCATAATGAAAATCTGTGATATCTTGCGGTCGGGCTTTGATTTTTTCCCAGATTTCTGTTTACTGAGCTCCGCCGTATGCCGCCGCTCAAGTGCCTGATGGTTGGATGTTGATTGTCTGTCAATAAAAGTTCCGGATGACGGCGACAAGTTACCCGGACTGTGGGGAACTCTCCTCCCCCTCCTCTATCTCTCGGGGGGATTACAACTTGCGAGTGCCGGGCACGTCCCAAGAAGTTATTAGTGACCGTGCCTAAGCCTTTGATTGCCCCGTCGCCATCCCCTAACCCACATCTGAGCTCTCTCCTGACTCTCCCCTCTTCTAGAATCAATCCTAATTTGTTTACGGGCTTCTTATAAGCACTTGGAGCAAATTGCATTTGAATACAAGGCTCGGATTGGCTGGGATTGGACTCGGGTTGTGGTTGTGGTTCTACTTCTGGGTGTCGGTCCGCAGATCTGGTGACAAAGTCAAGCTACTTTCAATGGATAACATTTTAATACGCGGTTGAACCAAGCAGGCACAGTGCTTCGAGGAGTGATGGGGGAAATGTGAAAGAAAGTCGAATTTAGAAACTTTAGAATTTAGAATTTAGAAAGTAGAATTTAGAAACTTGGGAATTATAAACTAAAGAGGAAAGAATTGTTTATATTATTTCAGGTTATTATAATATTAGCTATTTGCCTTCAGCGAAGTAAAGGAGTTGTTTCCTAACCTATAAATCATATATATTCTTGATCAGCATCAACAGCCGAGTTGATCTAGCCATGTTTGTTTTTTCTTAATTTTTTGAAAATTTTTGAGAGTTTTGACAATTTAACCCCTAAATAAATAAACAAATAAACCTCTTAAAGTTGTCAAAACTCTCCAAAATTCGCAATTAAATTAATTCTGTATAGTAAATTTATAAAGCAAATAACTTATTAAATGAATTATTATTAATATATTATTAACTATTAAAAACTAGCACAGGAACGTTTTCCAACTTAAAAATTAATACTTCTCTGACTTAGTTATAGTTTATTTAAACTTTAAATTGTCCAAAAATGTGTCATATTATCATGATATAATATGAAATGATAAATCGATAATTATCGATTTAAAGAAGGCAAATATTTTAGCTATTCTTGAAGGCATAGGATCTCAAGATAGCAAATTTTAGCCACAAATCATTTATATTCCAATTCGCAAATAAAATCTTAATGGGGAAAATTTAGAAAACAAGTTGTTAAATTTTCAAAAATCTATAAAGGGTTACATTGTTAAATTTGTTAAAAAATGTACCAACATTTTTATATTCTAAATTTGTAAATTTAATAATATATTTTTTTATTAATATTTCCTTGAAAACTAGCACAGAAAAGCTTTCCAAATCTAAATTAATGCATTTTTGGCTTAGTTATGTTTATTTTTCAACTTTAATTCCAACAACTTTTAATATAAAAATATCGATAATTATCTAATTAAAGAATGCAAATATTTTAACTATTCTTGAAGGTTTTCCAAATTAAAATTAACACTTTTTTGGCTTAGTTATAGTTTTTTAAAATTTCAATTTGTCCAAAATATTATAATATAAAATTATCAATAAATATATATTTTTAGCTTTCTTGAAGGTAGTATCTTAAAATAGGAAACTATAGTCCTATATATTTTGATTCGCAAATAAAATGTCAATAAATAATTGATAAAATGGAAAAAATATAAAACAAATTTTACTAAAATTTTTTAAATTCTATAAGTGGTTACAAAATTCACAAAAATGTCATAATTTCAAATTTGTAAATTTAATAATATTATTTTCTTTTATTATTTTTCTTAAAATCTAGCACAGAAAAGCTTTCCAAATCTGAATTAATATATTTTTGGCTTAGTTATAATAATTTTCCAATTTGATTTTCCGATGTTAGCTTTCTTTTTCTAGTAAATATTAAATGTTAAAACAATTTCTTGCTTTTGATTAAATTAAGAGGTTTTCCTAGAGCTTAACTAGACAGTTTCTCTAATTACGAGATTTTACAGATATTCTACAGTTCATCTAATGCCATATTTGTGGACACTGTGCCACCTCCAGTCCCGTTGCCGCGATATCCTCCTCCTCCTCCTCCTCCTCCTCCTCCTCCTCGCCCGGGTGACATGGCACGCTCCGCTTTCCGCGCCTTTGCATGCGACGAGTTTGTCACTGTGATTTATGCCTGAGAGGGTTGCACTGCCGCCGCCAGTGTGGAAAGTGAGTGAAAAGCTGTGGGTGGGGAAGGATGAGGGGCTAAGGGGAGGAAGGGGTCGATGAATAGTCAAAAAAGCAAAGCGAACACACATTGAGCCGCGCCGCGCCGCGGAGCAAGTGGCGGCAGTCAAAAAGGCAGCCGAGCGGAGGAAGCCAGAGCCAGTCAGGCGCTAGCAGGCGTCAACAGGATGCCAAGGATGAGGAGGGAGCAGGAGGAGGAGGAGCAGCAGCAGGAGCAGGAAGAAGAAGGAGGAAGAAGGAGCATGAGCAGGAGAAGGAGCATCAGCTTCCGTGGAGGGTTGTGCGTTAACAGTGTCATTGGCAGCGTCGACGGCGTCACTTTGCGCACTGCCGCCAAGTGCAGCCACCAGAACCGAATCCTCTCCAGTCTCCTTCCTCATCTCCATGTCCTTCCTCCATCTCCCTGCCTCAACCAATAACCAAATCATGACCAAAAATCCAACCCTCGGAATGAAATCCACGCCCAGCTAGCTACAATTGAAAATTTTATTTCATTTTTATGGCTTTTGGAAATTAAATTGTTGTCAGCGTTAAGCGCAGATTTGCATAGCGAGAGAGCCAGGACCAAGAGAGGTGTGACCTCTAACCCCATCCGACTCCTTCTCCTCCTCCTCCTCCTCACCCGCTGGGCCTGCGGTCTTAAACATTTAGCAAAACATTTGATTGCCATCGGGATTATCCTGCCGAAAAGGGGGAACGGGGGAACAGGTCCTGATTGCCCGGGAGGAGTGGCACATCTCCATAAAAGGTTTCGTCCTTCGGGCCGTAAATAAATGTTTATTTTAAATAAAAAAGTTAGGTTTTTGAAAAGTGTCACAAGTCTGCAGGGGGAATTATTTTAAAAATTGGAAAATTTATGTGCAAAATGTTGAGCCAAGTTTTCCCATTTTCTTGGACAATTAAATGTTACTTAAAATGCACAAATAAATATTATATAAACAAAATAATAGAATTTTATAGTTGTAAATATAGTAAATAAGTCTAAACTCTAAGAAACAAAATTTGTTAGCTTTAAGCAAAGTTGGAAAATATTATGGAAATTAAAGCAAAACTTATTGAATTGAATTGAATATATGCTAAATTTACTAAAGCATAAAATTTATTTTATTTCCGAATTTTGTTGAGTAATTTAAATTGCTAAAAAGTTTGTTTTTAAGTTAAAAAAAAAATATGAAAAAATGGCTAAAAAGTTAGTTTTTAACATGAAAGAAGTAGAAAAATTGCTAAAAAGTTTGTTTTTAAATTGAAAACAAGAGTAAAAGAACTCAAAATCAAGTAAAGTGATTTTATAAATATTTTATACAAATATATACAAATAAAACTTTAAATTCAATTATAAATTTTAATCCTTGTTTATGATTCTATTTGGAAAGTTAATGAACAAGTTCTTGTTTTGTGGCTGGCTTCAATTTTGACTTTTTCAGTACACATTCTTGTTTTTGTCTACAACAACAACAAAAAACATTAAAATATATTAATTCAAATTGCTAAAAAAAAATTATGGCAATAAAAATAGGAGCTAAATGACTTTATATCAAGTTTAGTGATTTCATAAATATTTTATACAAATACAACGTTTAATTCTATCCCAAATTTCTAACAATTTTCTTCATTTTATATATATTTATGAACTAGTTTTTGTTTTATTTTTGTAGGCAAAAACCAGGCATACATTTTGATTTTTTCAGTACACATTCATCAATTTTCTTTTTTGCTTAAAACAACTAAAGAAGTAATAAAATATATTAAATAAATAAATTAAATTAATAAATTAACAACAATGTAAAGGGGTTTGAGTCTAAGCCTACTTCCCGATCTTAAGATCTTAAGCTGGTTCGAAACTCAGGAATTGTATAACAGTTTATATAACAAATCTTCGTCGCTCTGCTGCTCTTTCTGTTGGCCAGAAATTCAGAAATTGATGAATTTGTAATGAAAATTGCAAAAACTTCAACAATTATTATAAAATTTTGAAATTTTGTATGTCAAAACATGGCTAGATCGATTCTTCTGTTGATGATGATCAAGAATGATTTCGGAAATGACTTCTTCTTAAATTATAAAACCCTGCAAACATTAAAAAAAATAAAAAAACTGTAAAAATAATATAAATATTAAAGTAATTCATATGATATAAGAGATAAATCAATTATAATTGATAGAATTGCATTCTGCAAGTGTTAGCTTCCTTTCTTGTTTCCTTAAACCTTTCCTAAGACTCTCCTCTCCACATAACCCAAATCTTGGGCCCCCCTGACCATTTTCCTGTCTAAAAAAACCATCAAAATTCGATGGGAAAACTTTAAAGTTTGCCACAAGCCGGCGAGCAATTTGCAATTTGATCTTATCCGGGCAGAGGGACGGGCGGATGCAGGATATGCAGGATACAGGGCCAGGTCCCGCATAAAAACCTCGAAAGCTAAGCACACACACACGCACCAATCAATCGATTAAAAAAGGGGGAAAAAACGCACAAGTTTGGAAAGTTTCTGAGAGAGAGATCCTGCAGCAAATACGCCCCCGGGGACCCGGAAACCGAAGGTTCGTTCGAAGGAAGTCGCCCAACTGGCTTTTGTCTAATGCGCGTCGCTTATCTCGATATTATTTGGCCATAAAAAAAAAGAAGGAGGAAGGAACGTGGACACGGACACATGTCATTTGTTATTGTGGACAAGTTCAGGCGGGCTACACTTGGAGAAAAGTAGGGATTAAGTCTAGGTTTTGTAACTTGTATACTAAGTTTACAGGAAAAGGACTTAAAACTTAAGGAAGACATTATTTTGATCAGGTTTTTTCTATGTTTTCATTCTTAATTTAAGGTTTTACTTATTGGGAATTTAATAGTATTGAAATTAAGCTCCTAATTAATATTTCATTTAACAAATTTTAAGCATTATAATTTACAAAATTTACAATATTTAAACCACTATTTCCCCCAGTTTACACAGACGCCAGAAGCATGCAAAATGAAGTAAGGTGCTCGCCAGCTCTCTGGCTTGGCCAAGTTATAACTAAATATATATACACACATGTATCTATATAGCCAACACCCAAGATACTTCAGTATCTCCTTGGAATGCCTTCGAAATCTCTGCCAGCTTAAAACCATATCCAAGCAAGGAGCATGAGACGGACGCAACTTTTCACATGTCGCACAGCATCGCACAACCCACAATGGGATCGACCGTGTCGGATTCTGCGGGTTCCGTTGATTACTCCTCGTTTTTCCTACCCCATCTCCGTCCTCGTCCTCGTCCTCGCCACGCGCGTTTCAAATCCCTTTAGTTACACTGTTTCAAAATTAAATATTTACATTTTGTGATGCGGATGCGGCGGGTGGCCAGTGTCGCATCGGAATCGGAATCGGATTGTGGAGTGGTTGCTGGATGCCGGTCATCTAAACGCTGGTGGTGGTGGCTGCTGCAGTCCACCGGTCCAGCAGGACATCAGGACATCAGTCCAACTCTGGCCAAACGATGGACACTTGTCGGGCACAAGGGCGGCGGTGTTTCTGTAAAAGAAAGTTTAAGGGTTTTGTTAGTTTTTTATTTTTAAATTAAAGTGAAGCTAAAGGAAGGCTTTAAAAATTGGGAAAATTAAGTAAATATTACAAAATTTAAGCCTAAATTATATAAAATTCATTTTAAGCTTAGTTTAAATAAGTTTTCTCTATTTAAAGTCAAGTCTAAGTATCAATAATTGTATTTAACTTTAAACAAAAAGTAGAAACTCTCATTTAATTTACAATTTTATAATTATAAAACCTTTCTATAAAAGAATTTCAAGGTTTTTTTAAGGTTTTTTGATTTTTAAATTAAATTGAAGCTAAAAGAATGCTTAAAAAAATTAGGAAAATTAACTAAATATTAGAAAATGTAAGCCTAAATTATATAAAATTAAAATTATTATATATAATATAATATATATAAATTATTTAAATTATTAGCTTAGTTTAAATAAACTTTTTCTATTTAAAGTCAAGTCTAGGTATCAATAATCAATTCAACTTTAAACAAAAAGAAGAAAAAGTAAAAGAGTTTCAATAACTCTAATTTAATTTACAATTTTATAATAAATTTTCGCTTTTTTTGATTTAAATTTTTGTATTAAAACCCCCCTTTTAAGGAACGCCCCTGTTCTCTTCCACATCTGATGATTTTTGCATCACTTTCGGGTGGTTTTGTCCGGGGGCCCACTATCTAGTTTTCGATGCGCGTTTATTTAGTAATTTGTTTGGCCGCCGACTTAGTCACGGTTTATGGTTGACATTTATTTTATGGGCGTGAAAAATATATCACTCGGGCAGGACAGGAACAGGGACAGAGGCAGGACATCCCCCAATGGCAGGTGGCCATGGCCATTGCACCACTTAAGCCAATTTCGATGGCGATTTATTGATGCAATCCTGGGGGCGATGGGCGTTAGTCTCGCTTCGTGCCTTCAAATATATAGTATTTGCTGATTGAATCAGTGAGGATTCTGATTCGGGGGGGATAAGGAGGATGAGTCATGCTACAGGAAATATATAGAAAAGTATTTGTTAGATTTTTAGAATAAAACTAAACACAAAATACATGCAGTTAGCTTAAAAATATACATTTTATTCAAGTAATTTATCCTATTTTTGCCTTGCTAAATAAAGGATTTTCCTTGCAGGATTTACTGGTACTGGAAATATATATAAAAGTATTTGTTAGATTTTAATATAGGTTTCTATAATAAAACTAAACATAAAATATATGCAGTTAGCCTAAAAATATACACAATTCTTTTAGATTTAAAAGTTAGTTTCTACAATAAAACTAAACATAAAACATATATAAGTTATCTTAAAAATATATCAAATTTTCAAGTAATTTAACCTATTTTTCCTTTCTAAATAAAGGATTTTCCTTGCAGGATTTACTGCTACTGGAAATATAAAGAAAAGTATTCTTTTAGATTTAAATATAAGTTTTTAGAATAAAACTAAACATAAAACATATATAAGTTACCTTAAAAATATACATTTTTTTCAAGTAATTAATCCCATTTTCCTTTGCTAAATAAAGGATTTTCCTTACAACATTTTCTACCTGTGTACCGGGACTTCCTTTTGCGTGTATTTTTAGCCACAATTATCCTGCAGAACGGAAACCCTCTGCATAGAAACTTATTGGCCTATAAACTAATCGCATAATTGCACAAAAGTAATTATCCTTTAAGGCTGGGCTCGGCTAGGCTTATTATTGTGCAGCAACTACATCCTGCTCATCCTTGCTCTGATTTTTCCACCTTGCTGGCCAACTATATGCGGCTCATCCGCTCCGCTGCATGCCGCCAGAAAGAAGGAAGTGCCCATGCAGGACGATGACGATGACGATGACGAGGACTCGTGGCGCAGGACACGATGGCAAAACAGTTGGAAAAACACAACAAAAACAGAACTGAACTGAAACGAAACAAACACAAGGACATGCCTTTGTTTGTGCGAGAAAAGCGAAAGAGAGGTGAAATTAAAATCAAGCTGTTGATAGCAATCACACACTCGAGAGCCGCTGCCTGAAATGGATGCAAACACTGAAAGAAAAGGATAAAGGATATATTAGAAAATATTAAAGGAAAGTGTTGAGAGATCAAAGAGGTTTTACGGAACTAACTCAGACTTTGAATGATTCTCTTCTTGTTATAAATAGAAGCTAATTTATTAGCTTTTAAAACCATATATTTCTAGTTCTAAGTTTACAGATACTTTATATATATATTCTTAGATCTAACTCACCTTTTTTCTTGCCCTGCACATGATGTCCTGGAACGCATGGCTCAGTGGCCATCACACGGCCAACTGCTTTCGGCTTCCGGCTTCTGTCATTGCTCATTCATCATTCCTCCGCCGGTTGTTTGTCATCGTTCCCCGTTCCCTGATTCCTTCCTGGGTTTTCGGTTGAAATCCTGAAGTGGCTCCGGTGGCTTGGCTTTGTTTCGCCTGTCGATTTGCGTGCACTAATTAAGTTGAAGCGGCTGAGCAGCAGATCCCCGATAAGAGCAGGATTATCCTTGTGTGCCGAGGATCAAACAAAAGGGGAGAGAGAGCAGGCACTCACCCCTCAAACCCTCTCAATTGGATTGACATTCTCCGATGGCAGGATCACTGGCAATTACCTTTCGTGATCCTAAGGGGGAACATTGTGAGCGTGCAATAATTGCCTCTTTAAGATTTTAAAAGGAAGATAACAAGGATCCTTGAAGTGCAGAAATCAGAGAATAATTAATGCAATATAACTTCTTAATAAGAGATCTATGAAACTAATTTTAACATAAATTAGAAACCACCTTCTTCTGCTGGTTAATGACCTTCCCTTTCCTCCTCTTCCCTTGGACTCCCAACCCAGTGATCGATTCCTCCGTCAAGAGTGATTCCTTAAGATCACTCTATTGCCCCCATTTGATGAGTTTCCTTCTCTCTGGCAGAGCGTTTTGCGGCCAATTAGCTGCTGCCACAAAATGAAATCATTTCTCACAGCTATTGCCGGGTCTTGGGGCTTGAAGCAAAAGTAATTAATTGCCAGTGTGGATTCGGCACCAGATTCCCTTGCTCCCCAAAGCCAGCCAATCGAAGCGAGAGTCGTCTTGGATATCTGCTGACTGCAACCGAGAGAAGCGCATACTTTCCAAGGCAATTACCGAATGCCAGCGTGTCAGGCAAGACTCGAGACGGGAGACTGGAGACTGGAGACTCTCCGATCCCGAACCGATCCCCAACTAACCACCAGTCGTCGCCAGGGCGTCGCCGGCTGCCTCTCGCTCCACTCTGGCGGCTGTGTCTGCAGTTTCGCTGACGCCAACAACGCCTCATCGTGTTTGTTTGGCCGCCAGAGCCGTCAGAGCCGCCACCGCCGCCGTAGAAGCAGCAGCAGCAGCGATGGGGCATCCATCCAGGCATCGGCATCGGCATCGGCACCATCGCCACCGCCAGGACTGACTGGCAGAGAGCCACCAATCCCCCGAAGCTTGAGGGTGACGACCACAACAGGGATGCCCAGTTGGATATATAAGCCAAAGGGTTACTTTTTTAAATACAGAAGATAACTACTCACTAGATTACTGTAAAATATATTCCGAAATACTCCTAAATTAGCTTTAATTTCATATTGAAAGTCTTATTTGTTTTTAAAAGACGAAATTCCTTAAATGAGCTGCCAACTTTTTTGATAATGCCAAGCCAAAGTTGCCAGATTGTTTTTAGGTAAAGCTACTTATTACTTTCAGTGTTTTCTATGCCAGAAATAACATTTTCTTAGCAAATAGAACCTTTAGTTTATATAGAAATTCTTTATTTCTCGTTTTGTAGTAAGATCTATTCAATAAGCTTTTATTTTGAAGCCTCCAAAAATATTTCCAGCAAGTTGGCAAGTCCATTTATCGATAATATTTCGATAGCAAGCTCGGAAAATTCTCAGAAACTGTACCACGTGTTGACGCTGAAAGTTCTTTGTGAAATTTAATAAGTTTAAAGTGTTTTATATTCTTTAAACGTTAAAAATAACAAGTAAATAATGAAGTAAGTAACTTTTTGCATTAACCAGCTTGATCCTTGTCATCTCTGGATGCCACCCCTGGCCCCAAAAATTGGCCTTGCAGCAATGATTGGCTGTTTGCAGGCTGCTGCCTGCTGCTGGTGGTGCATCTTCCCCATTCCCATGCCTATGCCCATCCTCTCCACTCTGCAGTACCCCTTAAGGACACCCTCTGCCTCCACATTCGCTGCGTTCTCCTTTCGCACCGATCTCCTCCAGCTGTCGGCGCTTGTTAGTGCGCACGCGTGGTGTCTCTTCCTCTTTCTAGGGAGTCCCGAGTCCAGTCTCCGTCAGTGCCATTATGTATGCCTTCTCTGTCGCTCCGCCTTAGCTTACTGCCTCTCTCCAGTCTCTCGCTCTCTCAATCTCTTTCGCTCTTATTGGCCTCGTGAGGCGTTGATGGCGATGGCGCTGAAGCTGGCGCGCATGGGCAACGCAGCCACAAAATTGCATTGCCAAGCTCCAACAGCAGCAACAACAACAAAAGAGAAACAAAAATCAAAAAAAAGAAGAAAAAAGAGAGTAAAAAATAATAAAAGCTGGCACAACGTTGTAAGACATAGTTTGTTGCCAGTGTGCACCGTGCGGACCTCCCGCAGATAATTGCCCATCATCTCATCAAGTTCCGCCCAGCTATTTAACAACGGCGAGCGATCAGCGGCAGGAGGAAGGAGGAGAGGAGGAGGAGGAGGAGGAGGAGAAGGCAATGAAACCCACAAAACAAGACACCAAAATGATGAACGCGACCACGCAAAGTAGAAGTAGAAGCTGGCCGAGAGCCTGGCGAGATCTGGGAGTCTGGCTCCAAGAGCTTCGAGGCGAGGGAAGAGCGAAGAGTTCAGAAGAGAGAACTTTAAAAGGAAGCTTAGGAATTTGTAACTCTCTTTTAATACTCTTAAATATAAGCTATGTTTTATTATTATTTTTAATAAGAATGGTATTTTTTTAAGAGTATTTCAGGGAAATAACTTGATTTTGCTAACTAGAATATTTCTTTGATAATAATACTAGTTTATGATAAAGTTTTTCACAAGTTTCTTTAAGAAATCCAATTTAATTAATAAGAAATTCAAGTCACAAAACCTTAAATTAATAATATTTATTTTTTTAAACATAATATTTTTAAAATAATATTTTTTAAAGAGTATTTCAGGGAACTAACTTGACTTTGCTGCCTAGAATATTCCTTTAATAATGATACTAGCTTATGACCAAGTTTTCCACAAGTTTCTTTAAGAAATTTAATTTAATTAATAAGAAATTAAAGACACAAAACCTAAAATTAATAATATTTATATTTTTTAAACATAATATTTTTAAAATAATATTTTTTTAAAGAGTTCTTCAGGGAACTAACTTGACTTTGCTGACTAGAATATCCTTTTGATAATGATACAAGCTTATGACCAAGTTTTTCACAAGTTTCTCTAAGAATTACAATTTAATTAATAAGAAATTCAAGTCATAAAACTTAAAATTAACATTTTGAATTATATAAAACATTATTTTACATATTTTTCACAAACAAATTTAAATAAAGGAATTGTTATTTACCTAAAATTTATATTTTTTATGATATTAAAAATAATAATCAATAAAAATTCCTTTCTTTTCTTAAAATCTCTTACAGAACTCCTCGAACAACCTTCGGCAGAAGCTCGGGGCGTCCCAGAGAGCAGAGGAGCAAGAGCAGCTCCAACTCGGCTTTGTCCAGGCAACCACCGACGAAGAGTTGCCTCTCCTTCAGCTGCTCCTGCTTCTGCTCCTCCTGCTTCTGCTCCCCCTGATGCTCCTCCTTTCCAAGCACGTTAATCGAGTCATATCGATTTTGGCGTGGTTCGTGTCTCGGACGTTTTGCCTGGGATCCTCCCCAGCTCCATCTCGGACTGCATCCCCCAGCAACTGGCCTGCGTAGCGATCCCATCAACGGGCTCGGTAACTAAATTGAATCCAATTGCTGGCAAGAGAGAGCAAGGGGCCTAAATAACTGTGAGACATAATGAATGAGTGTTGGCCAAATTGCGATCCGGCTGCTCCAAATGGGTGATCCAGGACTTCTTCTTCGTCTTGTGGCACTGCCACTAATATCTCAATTGGTCAGCAGTTCAATGGACTAAAGAGAAGAAGAGAGAAAGGTAGAGTCAGGCCACCCACCTGGATGAAGGGGCACCACCTGCAGTGCCAGCTGCCTAAGGCTGCTCCCGGTTCCTGCTCCTGGTTCCTGCTGACTGTCCTGATCTTTTCGGGCTTCCTGTAAAAGGTGAAGTATATTTAAAATTCGATTTCTAAATGGTTTTTCAACTGCATTGTATATTTTTCAGAGCTTAATATTTGATATAATTTATTTAAATAATTTATAATCAAACCCAGTTAGTTCCCTTTAACTGTTCCAGTTTTTCAAGACTGAAAACACTGAAAAAACAGGCTTCAGGCATTGGGACTTTTGCCCGAAAAACTTCTAATTGAAGGCAAACATAAGCAATGGGCCCTCTGGCTCCAGTTCCGCATCCGCGTGCATCCTCGAGGGCACTGGCTCCGTGTTGATGGGTTCCAATGTTTCTCTGCATATTGTATCCGAGGGAGCAAGAGAGAGACGAACTTTTCAGCCATGTCATGTTTGTCCTGCCGGCTCCACACACACACATCCTGCTCCCTGCTGCCCCTTCTGGGCTTCCTGCTGCTGTTTGCTACCCCTCGACAATTTTTTTTTCTGTGTCGCTACCTAATGGGCGTACTTGTCCGAAAACGGAACGAAACGGGGGTGTTGGCGACATCATCTTGAGTTGCTTCTTCTTCCCGGAGCAGCACTTGACCTGGTTCTTTTATGACGGAGCCCTGGCTACGTGTGGCACAAAGCTAATTGCTTGGCTCCCGGGGAAAAGTAACCACCTTCCAACCTGAGCCACTCCAAGAGCTCCGGCTTCAGCTGCAACCCCCTGGAAGCACACCTTAGCCCCGAAATGCACCTCAAGTCGCATTTACATTTTCCTCCCGCGCTTAATGGCCATGCAATGCAGTTGGTTAGACTCCAAGGGCTGTCGCCAGCATTCCTCCACTCCCTTGCAGCTTTATTGCCTTCGATTTCCATCAAAGTCCAGCAAGCTGAAGGGGTGAAGACAATAAAAAGGATCAGGATTTGTAGAATTTATACATTATAATCGAAAATCTATAAGAAAACTTTCAGTTAGATATCGAAAATTATCATAACTAAGTCCAAATAGCATTAATTTATATTCCGAACGAACGTTTTTATAAGGTTAACAAATCTGCATTACAAAATACATTTTTTTTTGTGAATTTTTGAGCATTTTTACGATGTTATAAAACTTTGTACAAATTTGGTAACATTTTTTAACGCCCAAACATGGCTAGATCGATCCGGCTTTTAATGCTGATCAAGATATAGGATCGGAAACGACTCCTTCACAGCGTTACAAGCTTTTAAATAACCCACAAAGGTATAAAAACATCTAGAAAAAAACTGCAAGTTAAAAGTACTTTAAATTGTTACTCTCATCAGTAATTTTTTAGAAGCACATCCAAAGTATTATTTTCCAATTTTTTGGGCTTAAATCTTAAATCAAAATCATAGAAATTAAATCTCTTAAGACTTAAATTCTAAAAGAAATTAGAGAACATTATCACAAAAAGTAAAAACAAACCCCAAGTTACCATTGTATATAAGGAAATATCTTCATTAGCATTATGATTTATTTTAATGTTAAATGGGTATTCTCTTAAAATAGATGTCGGCACTGTAGCAACAACTTAGGTATGTTATTTATAATTTTATATATTTAAAAAATATATATTTTCATCAGTCAGGTTCTCAGAAGCAAGTCCAAAGATTTTGACTTTTAAAACATTTTTTGAAAGCATTCCTGAAGGCAAGACTGTTGAGTTACTTTAGAAATAATTAGGAAAACAAGAGTAATGAAAATATAAGTGAAAATTATGTGAAAGACTATTGATTTACTTTCAATATAATAATAAATAAGAGTAAAGAAAATATAAGTGAAAATTGTGTGAAATGTTCAAGATCAAGGGTATATATACTTTATAGGATCAAAAATGACTCATTCACTGCATAGCAAAGTTCTGTCTTAAATCAAATAGGGTATAAAAATGCCGACAGTATTTGTTATATTTTTCCTTTTTAGTTTTTTTGTTGTATTTTTTCTTTTTAATTTTTTTTGTTGTATTTTTTCTTTTTTGATTTTTTGTTGTATTTTTTTTTTTTGTAGTTTATCGTTGGAAACTGTGGACCACCGCCTAGGTTTTAGCCCCGTTGCTCGCTCATAATTTTGCCTTGGCGGCTATTTGATTTACTGAGCTTGTCAGCTCGCCGCCACACAGCGCACAAAATAATTGAATAGATTTTGCTATAATTGTATTTAAAAATGATTAAAATATTATTTAAATATATTGATTAAACAATGTATTAATTTCTGTCTATTGCTGTGTAATTAAATAGAATTTCATAAACATTTTATGAAAACCTATTCGATCTATTATTTATAAATTAAATGTGGCTGAACCTGCACTTCTTATTAACTTCGGAGTTAAGGTTTCATATTTTATAAAATAATCTTATTACTTCTTTATTTTCAGATAAACTTTTTCTCGCAAGATTTCCCTCAAAGTATTGAATACCTTAAGCCTTTAAGGATCTTTAGAATGTCTTGACCTTTTCCCAGCTCATCTTTTGGATATTTCAAGAGTCAGAGATCCTGATGATATTTTGTAAGAAAACCTTGATCTTTCTCCAACTTTTCTCTGTGTGCATCATGCGTTTGATCCTCATTTTTTATATTTATTTTGTGCAGTGCTTGGGAACAAAATGAGGATGAAGGCGGCAAGTGCCGCCACACACACACTGCACACACATTCTATATATATATGTACGTATATAGAGGCCCGACTGTGGCTATATCCTCGCTCGCTCGCTGGCCGCTTTGAAGGATGACGCCAATTGGCCTGCGTTTTCCTTAGCGCCAACGCGAGGCGGCGAAAGAGACAGCCTGTGTGGCTGCGAAAGAGACGACGGACGGGGCCACAAGAGAGGAACATGGCATTTTGTGCCGGCCAGAAGCTTGGTGGCGCCTCAAGTAGCCGGGATTGCACAAAAAACAACAAAAACAAAGTAAAAAAAAAGAGCAGGAGTTGGAGCAAGCTGCAAGCGCATAACTCCGCCGAGGCTCAGGTTGAGGCGGCGGCGGCATCGGCTTCTGATCAAACGGCAACGTCTTCAATGCCCCGCCAACAACACCAAAAACAACAATAACAACAGCAACAACAACAACAGCTACAACATCTGCAATAACAACAAGAACAATCGGCCAGTTTGAAAAGCCTTAAAACAAAAGCGCGTTGGTAGCCAGCGAAAAACTACAAACAAAAAAAAGAAACTACATTAAACAAGATGGGTGAGTTGTTTAAAGACTTTTTGTAACGAAGTTTTTAATACTCTGACTGAGATTTATAGTGATTATTTAAAGCTATATTTTTATACATATTAAAACATAAAAAATAGGGTATATTTTACTATAAAACTAGAGACTAGCTTATATTATAAAGCAATTAACTTGGAGTTACTTTCAAGTGAACACTAAGTATTATATTTACACCTTTCCAGGGCTTTCTTATTATTAGGTGTATAAAAAAATATATAAGTTTCTTAATTGAATTAAAATTAGTGATATTTTCTTAGTAATTTATTATTAATAACCTTAAAAAAAGAAGAAATACCATTGAAAACAAAATATATTTAAGAAAGTCTCAATAATTTTATTATAATCAAACCTAATCTGTGTTTCTTTTTACATTTAATGTTTAAGAAATGGTTAAATCACTTTAATTACATTTAACAAAATTATAATTTCTGGGTAATTAATTACTTATTACTAAGTGTATAAAAAAATATTAAATTACTTAATTTAATTAAAATTAGTGATATTTCTTAGTAATTTATAATTAATTCCTATAAAAAAGAAGAAACTCCGATAAAAACAAAATATATTTAAGAAAGTCCCAATAATTTTATTATAATCAAACTTAATATGGGTTTGTTTTTACATTTAATGTATTAGAAATGGTTAAATTAACTTAATTACATTCAACAAAATTATATACTATTATTTTATAGATATTTGAATTTTTTCCAAATTTATTTATAGAATTATTGGCCTTTCTAACAAGTATAAAACTTATAAATTAGTGCGCTAGTCACATTGAGTCGTATTCTTAATCTAACAATTTTATTTTATTATTATTAATATATATTTTTATATTTAATTTAACTTAATCCCAAGTCGCTGTTAATGTAATTTAGTTTATGAGTCTATTTTAATTTGTGAGATTACCTTTTCTATGAATTTCGTAGAATTGCTAATGTTTTTAACATGATATTTTATAGTTTTAATATATTTCCTCAAGAAAAGCGTTCAAACAAAGCTGGTTTATATTTTCTAAATAAATTATTACTTATTATATTATTTATTATAGATATTCTATAGTTTATAGTTTAAATATTTTTCATTAAATTAATCTTATAAATATTTCACATAAACCCCAAGGAAAGAGCATTAAGCATCGTCCGTTGAGGTGAATTTTTTGGCGGGGATTTCGGGGGTGCTCCCAAGGAGGTTTCCAAAACAGAGACTGAGACAGAGAGAGAGAGGGGGGAAGCCTGGGCAATCCTTGAGTCTTGTTCTTTTCATGTCCTTTTGCATTTAAGTGTGCACTCGTTCGATTTCGTTTTTGTTTTTCCTTTTTTTTACTTTTTGTCTTTCGGATTGGATCGTCTTTATTTTGAGACAACGACGCCGGCAAACGGAGCAAAACCCAAACTCAAACCCTTCTTCCCTCCCCTCCATGGCTACCTCCTCCCCCTCCTTCCCCTGTGTGTGTGTCCAGCGACATCTTCGGCAAAGTTATTCAAGTGGCGCCAGTCAAACATTTTTTTGCCCAAGAACAACAACAACAACAACGAAGGCAGCGGCAATAAAAACAACAACTTTTCGGGACTTCAAGACAACAATGAATGGCGCTTCACACACACATATATATACTATATGTACAAATATATATATATTTAAGGGGAGAGAAGCGATGACCAGTGGCTCTCAAACTATGGCCAAAATGCAACCAAAATGTATCCTTAAAATTGAAGAACTTTTACATGGCTTAAGAGATTTTTTAAGAGGAAAATAGCTTATAATTTATTAGTTTATTATTATTAATGTTATTATTATTAATGTTAATATTATTATCATTACTGTTATTATTATTATTATTGTTATTATTATTATTATTATTGTTATTATTATTTATTTATTTGTACACCGTATGTTTAATTCTAAACTAAGCTACAGTATGGATATTAGCCATAGCTGCTGTGGCTTTCGGCTGAGTTAGACTTTTATTTTCATGATTTTTACATATTTTCTTCTAGTTTTTAGGATAATTTTAGTATTTATTATTTCACTAATTTCTTAATTTTACAATTATTGTACTAGGTTGGCTCTTTTTTAGAAAATAAAGTGTTATTATTGTTTATAAGCATTTGCTTTGTAAAGTAAATTGAATTGCTACTTGCAAAAATTAAATTGTTAATTATTGTCTTAGAGTAAAAGGTCTACACAACTATAAAATTGTTTTATATGCTTTTAAACATATTCATTGGTTAATAGAAAAAAATATTCAGCCCCTTGTAATTTATTATTTGTTATATTTTAACATTATTATTATTATTCTTCTTATAAAGCACAAAAACCTTACTCTCAAAAAAATAATTAGTAATTTCTGCCTTCGCATTTTTAATAAACTTTTTACCGTGCCTTTTATTTATATATATTATTTAATAAATTTTATTTAATTTCCCAGAAAGATACTTCTGGGAAAATTATTATCATTTCATATAAGTATATTAAGTAGTAAAGTATTATTTTATATAATTTAAGGTATTATTTAATATAATTTAATAAAATACAATTTTTATTCTATGAATAATTGATCTTGAATCAAAAATCATAATTTTAACTATTAATTAACAGTTTAAACTTTATAAAATATTTACTAAACACTTCAACTAATTTAATTCATTGCTTCTACTTATTTTATTCACAACTTCTTCTAATTTTTTATAAATTATTCTTAAACTTACAATATGAAAACTCTAAGCTAATAACAAATATAACATATTTTTTGAAACCCCAACAAATAATTCTATTAAAAGACCGCAAGGATTTTCGAGCTGCTCCCTTTCTTGTTTATATATAATATATATATAATTAAAAAACTGTGTGACAACAACTCCCTTTCTATTCTATTCTATTATTTTTTTTTGCTGTATTTTACAAAATGCCAGTCCGGGGGTGGCATTGGTTTGGGGTTGACAGGACGAGAGGACGATAGGACGACACACACAGTGGGTGTAGTTGTGAATGCAGTGAAAAGTCATCGACAGATTAGCCGACAATTTGGTGTCACTTTTGCCCCGAGGACAGGCGGCCGACACAGGACATCGAGGACATGGAGGCATCAGCTGCCGCTGACATTGCTCTCGCTGCGTCGGATGTTTCAATTCGCAAGTTGCGCTTCCTTCCGATCACGTGGCCCAAACGCCAGCGGCGGCCGTTCACTTCCGCCCGGCCGATAGCTTCCGTCCGTTCCGAAACACAGTCGCCTTTTGGAGTTGTGTTGCAGGAATCCCCAGTCACATTTCCCAGTCATTCCCCGTCAGCCATCCATCCATCCGTTGGTCCAGTTAGGACAATCTAAGCGTTTGTCTGATGAAAGCAGAGGGAGAAAAAAATATACAAATATATAAAACTATATTAAAAATATATATAAATATATAAAAATATATATGAATATATAAAAATATATAAAAAATATATAAGAATATATGAAAATATATAAAAATATATAAGAATATATAAAAATATATGAAAATATATGAACATTTATAAAAATATATTAAAAATGTATATAAAATATATTAAAAATATATAAAAATATATGAAAATATATAAGAATATATAAAAATATATGAAAATATATTTAAATATATGAAAATATATAAAAAAATATATAAAAATATATTAAAAATATATGAAAATATATAAGAATATATAAAAATATATGAAAATATATAAATATATATAAAAAATATATAAAAATATATGAAAATATATAAAAATATATGAAAATATATAAAAATATATAAAAATATGTAAAAATATATAAAAATATATAAAAAATATACAAAAATATATTAAAAATATATGAAAATATATTGAAAATATATAAAAATATATGAAAATATATAAAAATATATAAAAATATATAAAAATATGTGAAAATATATATAAAAATATATAAAAATATATAAAAATATATAAAAATATATAAAAAATATACAAAAATATATTAAAAATATATGAAAATATATTAAAAATATATAAAAAATATATTAAAATATATAAAAATATATGAAAATATATTAAAATATATTAAAAATATATAAAAGTATATAAAAATATATAAAAATATATAAAAATATAAAAAAAATATATAAAAATATATTAAAATTATATAAAAATATATGAAAATATATACAAATATATAAGAAGAGAATATATTATAAATATATATTATATAAAAGTTACATTTAAAGCTACAAATATAATTTTAAATATTAAATAAATTTAGTTAATGCATGTAATATGTTTTATTAATTAATTTATAAAAATAGCAATAAGAAATACATATTTATTAATTAAATAATGATTAGGATCACAGGAATAAAACTGAAAGCAGAGGGAGAAAAGTTAAAGAAAATTATTAGGTCTACGTTAAGTTAAAAATATAATTTTTTAATATATTTTAAAATGTATGTAATATGTCATTTTAATTAATTTATATAAATAGCAAAGTATATCTATTTTTTAAATTAAATAATAATTAGGATCACATGAAAAATAACCTCTTTAAAGTATAGAAATTATATTTTAATGTACTATTTGCAACCCACAATTAATAACCCCTTTAAAGTACAGAAATAATATTAGAATAAGCTATTTTCAACATACAATTAATAGGATAATCCCTAGAGCACTCGATATTTTCTTTCTGTGCAAAGGCACAAGCATTCTCAGTTCCATTTCCACAACCAATTCTTTCCCATTTCCATTCACCCCGCGTGACAATTACTCATGAATACATTTTGCGCCTGATAAAAGTGCGCGAGGGGGTGGCTGGCTGGCAGCCGTTTGCGTTTTATTTATGGTTTTATTTGTGGCAACACAAAGGCCTGCCACGAGCCAGGACTCGAGTTGCGAGGATGGGCAGGAGTAGCAGCAGGAGGATGAGCTCAAGGATGAGCTCTCTCGGGTCGCGTCATATGCTTGTAACTGCCACTCGTCTCGGTATCTGGCATATATATCTATGGCTATATCATCCAAATTCAACCTCCCTTCTGGCCGCGTATCTGTGTGCTCAGCCCCATAACCATAAAGTCAATTTATTTATTAAGTTTTTATCGCAAACGTCGTCGTCGTCTCTTGGCTCGAGGAAGGCCACCATGCGAGTCCTGGCAAAGCGAACTCTCTCTTAGAGAAAGGGGAGTTGAGCTATTAACTAGTTGTTGTTGTTGATTTGATTTGATTTGATCGGATCTGTAATGTGTTTTGGCCACTTTGCGGGTGCTCCCCCCCCGTTCAAGGGCAACCAGCTTGGGACGCAGCTGTGAATATTAACTGGATTTAAAGGTTTACTTGAAGTCTATTTAATACACTGTTTTTATATTCATATTTTAATATAGTTAAATTATTATTCTTTAATTTAAAGTAAATTATTAATCATTTATATAAAGTAATTTTATAAGGAGCAAGCTAATGTGTTTTTATACCCTTGCAAGTTAATATAAAATTTGTTAGAAGCCTGCAAAAAAAATGAAGGAGTCGTTTCTGACCCTATAAATCATATATAATATCATATATATACATCATATATATTTTTGATCGGAATTAACAGCCTAATCTAGCCTTGTTTGAACGAAAACAAATTTTACTCAATTTTATCGAAATTTTAAAAGGGTTTTACAACGTCAAAATTCTCAAAAATCCGCTAAAAAAAAATAATTCTTTAAATTCATAATGCAGATTTATTAACCTAATAAAAACTAGCATAGGAAAGCTTTCCGAATTGAAATTAACAAATTTTTGGTTTAGTTTTGATTGAATTTCATGCAAGGGTTCATTATTAACTTTGTTTGGTATTCAAATGAAACTTTAAATTAAAATTATGACAGAAAACACATATTAAGGGAAAGTAAATAGTATACGTTTACAAATGAACACATTTGAATATTAAAAATAAAATTAAATATATGTTTATCTTTACCAAAAGTTGGTAGATTTAATTTAGAGCGGAAAACTGTCTTAAAACCTTTACAATTTGGGAAATGAACGCAGTTTTCACAGAAAAATAGCTAAAGTAGTTAATTAGATCAAAAATGTTGGAGGAGCTCTTAGGATTATGATAGACTCTTAGGGAAATGCTTTTCGATAAAGACTTTACTTTTTAGAATAAACTAATTAGTATACAATGGCTTTAATATTTGTTATATTTGCTAAATTTAAATATAAGAAATTTCAACGGTTTCCAACTGGTCAGCAAACGAATACTGACAGATTTTATCTTGGATTTTAAAATAAAATATATCTTCAACTTGACAATTTAAAATTCAGAATTCTTTTTATAAATATTTACAAATAAAAGGTACCTTAAATCAATTAAATAAATACATATTTTAGAAACTCCATATAAACATCTGCAAGTGCAAGTGTTAATCTGTAATTGTTATTTCTATAAATGTTTCCTCTTCAATTGCTTCAGTTTTGAACTCTATTGAGTGCATTTTCCGTTGCTTTAATATTTGTTATTCAAAATTTAAATATTTAAAGTTTCAAATGCTTTCCAACTGTTTGGTTAGCAAGCGAATACTGAAAGTTTTTAGCTTGATTTTGAAATAAAATATCTTTTTTACTTGACAATTTAAAATCAAGAATTCTTTTTATAAATAATAACAAATAAGAGGTACCTTAAACCCAATTAATATATTTTTATTTATTTAAGAAACTCCATATAAACATCTGCAGGTGTTAATCTGTAATTGTTATTTCTATACATTTTCTATTTCAATTGCTTCAGTTTTGAACTCTATTGAGTGTATTTTCCGTTGCTTTAATATTTGTTATCTAAAATTTAAATATTTAAAGTTTCGACGCTTTCCAACTATTTGATCAGTAAACGAATACTGAAAGTTTTTAGCTTGATTTTAAAATAAAATATATCTTTATCTTAACAATCTAAAAACGAGAATTCTTTTTATAAATATTTACAAATAAAAGGTACCTTCAACCCAATTACTATATTTATTTATTTAAGAAACTTTATATAAAACATCTGCAAGTGTTAATCTGTAATTGTTATTTCTATACATTTTCTATTTCAATTGCTTCAGTTTTGAACTCTATTGAGTGCATTTTCCGTTCCCCCCTCCGTGTTGTATATCGCCCACCCTTAACCCCTAAAACCCTAAAACCCTAAATGCAATTTTGGGCATTTTCCTAATTTTCCCAAGTGCTGCGACAGTTAAGGGGGCACCCCGTGTGCTTAATGGCACGGAAATGGACGAAAGAAATCGTCGTTGAGCGCTCTCCGCCATTTGTTTTAATTAACGAAAATTGAGCGGACGCCTACGCACAGAAATTCTCACTCTCAATGGGAGAGAGCGATCACCCCCGCTTAACCCATTAGCATTACCATTTATTTTATTTGCTTTTTTCTGCTCTTTTTCTCCTCTTCCATTGGCCAGCGGCAGCTGTACGCGGGTGCTTGTTGTCCGGTATGTAAATTAACTTAAATACCCTAGAAATTAATTAGCAGCGATTGAGATCGTTCCGATAATGACAACACACAGGAACACACAGGAACACGAGGGAACAGGACTGTGAGCAGAACGAGGAGATAATACCAGATCGGACGATCGGCGGCGACCACCGACTGTTCCGAGTGGTTTTTCAGTGGTTCCGCTTTCGCGTTTAACCCTTTGCTCCTTCCCGTTCCCGCAGTTTCCTCACTATTTCGTTTTCGTTTCGTTTTGTTCTTTTTTTTTTTTGTTTTCTTTTTCGGTTTTTTTTTCGAGAACGTCGTCGCTGTGGCGGCGACAGTAATAATGATGCGTTTATCCAAAACGAGCATCAGATAAGCGCCAGCCGGAGGCGATCGACAAGTTTGATAAGGGACGCGCTGCCTGATAACAGAGAGAGATGGCAATAGGAGGGATACACTGGGAAAAAATAGAGGGGAGAGGAAAGCCAGGGTAAACAAAGAAATAACATTGAAGTTTAAAGTAGTCGGAAATTTAATCTCATATATTTTCTAGTACAAAATATAATATTATTTTAAACAATTTTCTGGTAAAAATATATATATAATTTTTAACAATTTGGAAACAAATTTTTCTGTTGTAAATTTGTAATACTTTATCAAAAAATTTATTGGGATTTTAATTGCAAATTTGTATATTTGTGAGTTTTGGTTCGCTTTGGTCGCTTATTTAATTTCTTATGCTTTTAAGAAAAGCAGAACAATCGAAATATCAAGTCGATATTTATCGATATTTTTATAAAAAATATAGATTAAAATTTAATAAAAATTTTATTTTATTGAATTAAAACTTAAAAAGATCACAACTAAGTCAAAAGAGCATTAATTTTAACTTAGAAAGCTATTTTTTGTTCGTTTTTATTAGCTTAATAAAATTAATTCTCTAATTTTAAAACGGAAAGCTGTTTTGTGTTTGTTTTTATTAGCTTAATAAATCTTTATACTAAATTTAGCACTTAAAAATTTAGGTTTTTATCAATTTTTGACAATTTTAATGAGAAAAATATGAAAAATTTGATACATTTCCTTTTCTTCTGAGAAATGGCTAAATCGACTCGTCTGTTGATTACTGATCAATAATATTAATGATTTATAGGATCAGAAATCACTCATTCTCTACTTCGAAAGCTTCAAAATACAATTTAAATCTTCCTGAAAATGTATTTTAAAATTTATTATTTCATTTTTCATTCTTTCTTTTTTATTTAATTATCATTTAACCCGAAAATTTTCGCTCAGTGCTCAAAGAGCGGACAGCGTGTGTGCACATCATTCAAATGCCAATTAAAGGCGCCGGCTTACACAGAACACAGAGAGACCTCTGAGAAGAACGGTCCTGTAGGACTCCGGAGGTGGAGAGAGCACCGATCCGATCTGATCCTGGTGAACCGAGAAAGGCTGAAAGGCAATCAGCTGTCATTTGGAGGCAAACAAAGTGGACATGTCCCGTCCTCTCCGTCTCTCTCTCTCCGGTTCAGTTTCGGTTTCGGTTTCATTCGGGTTTCACCACACCGCGGATACCCTGCGGAGAGATGGGGACAGGTTGTTGATGTTTAGATTATATGATTAGAATCGTGGAGGGGCGTAATGAGGCCTAATCACAAGCTCTAATTAAGGGGACCTTGGCCAGGTGCTAAGCTAGAAGGGTTAACAGATGATTTATAATTGATTCTGTGTCAGGAAAGCCTTTACAAATATTTCTATTATTATTATAGATTTTACTAAATTGTAAACAATACTTCAAGTATTTTTTAAATTTGCAGAAGGCTCCCGAAAACGAGGCAACAACAAGTGGTATGAGTATGAGTCTGCCAAGACGAGGCCAAAACCCAAAACCCAAAAGCGAGACTGACACTGAGCGCCGCTCCGCTCCACTCCAGGGCCACGCTCGGACCCATTGTGATTGCGATTGTGTTGGGGTCCGGCTCAAAAGCGGCGCTTGGATTCGCAACTTGCGCGGAATTCTTCAGGAGGCGAGGAGCGAGGAGCAAGCGGAATGAGGAGTCTGCCTTCAGGCCAAGCCAAGGCAAGGGGCCATTCATCGATCAAGTTGCAAGCGCCACGACGAGAAAGGCGAAACGTGAGGCACCAGAAGCTGCACCACAGCAAAAGAAGCAAGAATCTTCAGGCTGGGATCTCGTCTCTGAAAACCCATTTGAATACACCCGAACGAACTGCCACTCGCACTCGCATTCGTATTCGGATTTTGAAAGGCACTCAAAAAAAAGCAAAGGTATTGATATTGAAACCATTGAAAAATATAAAAATAACATTGAGTTTAAGGGAAAAATATCTGAGACATGACATTTTAAGGAATTAAGGGGAATTAATTTTAAAGCTGGTTGGAAATTTTAGTAGAATGAATAATTTTATGTGGAAAATATACTCAAACCTTTAATTTTGAAAAGGAAAATGTAAGTAATATTTAAACAAGTCAAAACTTTTTAGGAAATCTAGTTGAAAAATTGTTTTTTTGTAAACTCACATAGACTTTCTTCTACAATTTTAGGGATATAAAGAAAGAATATCATTTCCTCAAAAACTGGTTGGGAATTCTAGGTGAAAAATCATTTTATTTGAATTATTTTGCATTTCCCTTAAAACTTAATAGGATTCCCAATAGATACACTGTTCTTAGCCTAAAATATACACTTTCTTTTATAAAACATGGGGAATTAGAGAATAAATAATTGTTCTAAGTGAAAAATATTAACTTTCCTCTAAAACAGGTTGGGAATTCTAGTTGAATAAATATTCTATTTCCTTAACCTTTAAACTGATTAGAAATTCTAGAAGAAAAATCATAAGGCATTTGCTGTTCCTGACATCCCCTTATATTTAATCTTATTTCCCGACTTCTTATTGCTCTTTACACCCCCTTTTTCTGGCCGTGTTCCCTCGCTTGCTTCTGCTGTCGCTGTCGCCAAAAAAAGAGTAAAGCCAAAAGCGTCGTCTTCATCGCAGCGCCAATCGGAAGGAGAGCAGCTCATTGTCTCAGCTCGGGAATCGGGACTCGAGATCGGGGGAAGGAACAGGAGCAGGAGCAGGAGCTGCTCCTGATGCCCAAATGCCCGATGCTGTGAGCTGGAAAAACAGCGGATCAGCAGGCAGTTCGGGACTTTGTCTTTGATCGACGACTGTTCAACTCCAGTGAGCTGACGTCGTCGTCGTCGTCTGGCCGATACCGTTGTGCAGCCGCATCTGTATCTGCATCTCTCGGGCCGAATTGTATCTGAAACCGAAACCGAAACTGAAGTTGAAGCTAAAGCTATAGCTGGAAGTGGAAGTGGAGTTTTTTTTTGGGCTCCGGCCCGGCAATTGATTCGCAATTCCATGGGGCGAGCATTGATTTTGATCGACCACGACAGGCGCGCCAGCCGGTCGCCTTCAGATCCGATCCCCTCCTGATTTTTCTCCCCTTCTCACTGTATTTTTTGTTGTATTTTTTTTAGTATGTGTATTTGTGGGTATTGCCCCCCCCTCGAGGCGGACGCAAATTTTATTGACAGCGCCAGTTGGCAGCCTCGAGGATCGAGAATTGGGAAATCGGAGCCACTGAGCCGCTGATGAGTGCATCATTTGGCACTCGTGTGAATATGGGTTCAGTGAGGGGAATATATATGCGAAAAGCTATAGATAAAAGTATTTAATTCTATATAAAAATGATTTTTTAAATTGTTTTTAAAACATTTTTCTTAGTTTTTTCTCTTAACAAAACCTTTTGTGGTTATAAAAACTTTATGACAATTTTTATTTAGTTTTTAAAGCTAAAGAAAAGCTGTTAACTATTTAAAAATGATTTTTTAAATGGTTATTAAAACATGTTTTTGTAGTTTTTTCTCTAAACAAAACCTTTTTTGGTTATAGAAACTTTATTACAATTTTTAGTTCGTTTTTAAAGCTAAAGAAAGGCTGTTAACTATTTAAAAATGATTTTTTAAATGGTTATTCAAACATTTTTTCTTAGTTTTATCTCTTAACAAAACCTTTTAAGGTTATAGAAACTTTATTAATATTTTATTACAATTTTAAGCTAATTGTTAAAGCTAAAGAAAGGCTATTAACTAATTCCTCCATTTTTTCTACTTTCAGACTTCAGACTTTTATTAAAAATAAAACCAATTACTTGACTGATGATGAGCCATGGATGAAATATGCCCCAAAAACGGGTCCCTTGTTTTCCCTTTCATTCCGTTTGCCAAAATTTGCCGCAAAGGGAATTTGAAAAATTGTGGTGAGAAGAAGAGTGGGTTTTTGTATTCATTTTTGTTTTATTTCCATTTTATATAATTTCATTTTTTTGTGTTTCTTCTCTTCGACAGTGAAACAGTCATTTGCCGGACCATTTGTTGTGCAGCGTGGCATCACTACAAAGCGCCCCACGCTAATTGCGGCAATTAAGTGCACAAAAATCTAACGACAAAAATCCGTGGCATGCGGCATGCGGCACGATGGAGGAGAAGCAGCCCCAGCGACAAATGATTTAGCGGACTATCTACCTTTACCTGCTCCTGCTCCTATACCTGCCTTTTGTTCGTCCGGAATTCGGCGTTAAATGCTCTGCGCCCAGTTGCGCTTTTAGTTCCTTTGATGTTAAATTAGAACCGAACGCTGCTACGGATCCTGCGACTCTCTATATAGATAATGGTCGATCGGGAGGATCCATGATCTGTGATCTGTGATCCAAATGACATGCAACAGGCGGAAAATGCACAAGAAAAACCAGAGCAGCAAAAGATGACTATAAGGTATGTTGATTTATAGATTAAAAGATACTTTAGATTAGATAGAAATCTTAAATAAATATATTTTATTATTTAAAAATTAAATTACTTATTAAATTAGTTTTCAGAATGCTTTAGGAAATTGCTGAATTTTAGCTACAAAATAAAGCAAAGCAATAGGAAACAACTTTTCTGTTTGATTTAATTCAGAAAACTGTTGCTCTTATCTTGGAGATGTTCTCTTAACCACTTAAATTATATTTTCTTAAATAAAAACTTAACTAAAAACTGGAACTATGGACTGTCGCCAAAGTTCCCTTTTTATCCCATATATCCTCCTGACAAAACTCCTTCAAACTCCAACTCCTACTCCGACTCCTACACTTTTGCTTATCTGAAATGTCGGCAGGAAATTTGCGCTTTGATATGATCGCCGGCGATGACAACGGCAACAGCAACACAAAACAGTGGGGAGTTTCTAGAAAATATTGTTTAAAAAAAGGAGGAAAATATAAAATAAAAACTATAGAAACTATTTTAAACAATGTGTAATTGAATAACCACGAAATTTTTACAATTACCAAGAAAGGAAGCAAACTTCGGGAAGCTGAAGTTTATGTTAAGGAAATAAATAAATAAATGAATAATAATAAGATAATAAATAATAATAATAATAAAAAATAATAAGATAATAAAGATAATAAATCATACCTCAGCCAAAAATTGGTTAATTTCAATGCGGAAAGCTTTCCAATGCAAGTTTTTATATGTTAACAATTGTGCATTATAAGTTTTAAATTTTAAAAATTAATTCATTGTGAATTTTTGAGAATTTTAAGGAATTTTGACTGATTTTAACGAATTTTGACGAATTTTTCCCTTATAAAATTTAGAAAAAAATGTAGTAATATTTTTTTTTCGTCTAAACATGGCTAGATTGACTCGGCTGTTGATGCTGATCCAAAATATAGGGTTGGAAACGACTCTTTCACTGGGTTTGAAGCTTAAGACTGCTTTTTTTAGTACCCTGCAAAATATTCAAAGATTATACATATATTTTATTTATTTAAATTAAAAGTAGAAAAATATCAATCACTAAAAATAAAAACCTTTAAAAATCAGTAAAAAATACCCTTAATTTTTATATAAATACTTTTATAGAAACACATCCCACTGTGCTGTGTGTCTGTGACTGTGAAAATGTTGCCGAGATTTTTGATGGAACAATATTTTCGCTTGTCCGTCCGCCGGCGCTGTTGTTGTTTTGTCGTCGGGGGCATGTCAAGCGCCAATTGGAGCCACACTTTGCCAGGAGGCAGGGGGGGGCAGGCAGGGGAGGGATGCAGGGAGTCGAGAGTTCAGATACGGATTCGGGGCTCCGCCGCTGGCTGGCTTCTTCCTGTGCTGCCGCTCGCGATGACGAAGCGTTGACAAGGCGATGACAGATTTCTGCGAATTTTTCGCATTAGGCTTTGAACTTCGAGCATTTGTTTTTGCAGCCAGTGGAACTGGGTCGATGAGGAAGTAAACTGGGAGAAAATTAGGAGCCTGAAAATATATTCCTAACTGTAGAATAAAGTTACTTTGAGATGAGTTTAAATTCAAGAAAGATTTTTGCTTAGAAGGTTTTAAAAGCTATAAAAAATATGTAGTAACTTAGTAAGATTTAATGTAGTAAATTAATTAAATGTAAGATATTTTCCTCAGTGTACTAGAGGCCATGGTTTCAGGGGGGGCAGGGACCGAGGGGTATTCCCTGAACGGCGCTACTGTTTTCGCTCAAGCGCTTCGCTCGCCGACGGCTCGGAACGGCGGCCAAGTGGCGCTGGCCTTTGATGCTAACGGTTCTAGAGATGCGCGTCGATTTCCGCGGAAATTGCTAATAGAATCACAGCCCAGTTGGTCACCCCTCCCCCTCTCTCTATCATCTGGCCAACTTTATCAAAGGGTTGACTTTGTCCAAGCGCCAAGCTCTAGTCTCGCCTTTTTCTTACGATTTCATCATCAGAGAGAGGATTCGCTTGGAGGATGCTTATGATGATGGAGATTTCCTGGTTGGGTCTAAGGAGAGGGGTTAAAGAGTGCGAGGGGTTAAAGGGGTCTAAGACCAGGCCACCTGATAATGGCGACACGTAGCTCGTTTATGACGGCGCCTGTGGGAAAATGTTGAACAAGCAGCTAAAGATTTCATTCTGCCTTTAAAGCACTTGAAAAATTATAGAGGAAACTTTAAATTTTAAAGATTTTAGTTGAAATTTGTAAAATGTATTTATTTAGTTACTTTTTCCTAACTAAATTAAGAGAAATAATTAATCTATTTAATTGATTTAATTCCCAGTGCAACTCCTCCGCCTGGGTGGGGCTCCTTGGCTCACTTTTTGAGTCTCTAGCTGCAGCTCCCAGCTCCATCATGTCCATGTCCAGGTCCATGTCTGAGATCTCCTCTAAGAGATGCCCTTTTGACCAAATCTGCGCTCGAAATGCCAGCAAGTGAATAGCACAAAACAGAAGCCGGTGGGAGCTAAATAAACCCAAGAAACTTGCCATGTGTAATAATAATGTGTGCCATGGGTTAAGAGTTATGAAGAGATGTGAATGTGAGATGTTAGGCTGTGAACGTTGGGAATTATGAATGGATACAAAGAGTGAAGTTAAGCGAGGAAAAAATGGGTTTACAAGAAATTAAGACAAGGAAATTATAGATATTTTATTTATTAATTTGTAACTTTAGTTCAAGAACTTTATGTTCAACAAGAAAGGAAGCTAACTTCGGCACAGCGATGTTGATATACCCTTGCAGATTCCAATTGTATTAATTATAATCTATTCCAATATAATATAATACGAACTACTTTCAAATACATAAAAATATTACAGTTTTACATTTTTGTTACATTTAATTTACATTTTTACATGTAAAGTAAAATGTTATTTATTATTTATTCCACATTTACCGATCGTTTGTATGGCAGCTTTATTATATAGTCGTCCGATTCTTATGAAATTTACAACAAAAATCTAAAATAATATAAAATGCTTGTATCCCAAAGTAGAAGAAATTATCTTAAAAACTGACAAAGTTATAATTTTTTTCTAAAAATTTCACGATCGTTTGTATGGCAGCTATATGATATAGTAGTCCGATCTGGCCCGTTCCGACTTATGTACGAGTGAGAGTATATAGAAGACTATCTGCAAAGTTTCATTCAGATAGCTTTAAAACTGAGGGACTAGTTTGCGTAGAGACGGACAGACGGACATGGCTAGATATATACTTTATAGATACTAGATATATGCTTTATAGGTTCGGAGATGACTCCTTCATAGCGTTGCAAACTCCTGACTGAAATTATAATACCCTGCAAGGGTATAAAAATGTGTAAATTAACAGCTAAAGTTATGCCTTGTACTTTAGCTTTAAATGAATTTAAAATGTATTAAGAAAATCTCTCTCTCTCTCTAGTATTCCTGCAGGACTCCTGAAGCAAACATTTGTGGTTAATGACGGGGCACGTGGTACGATAAGAGCTGGTTATCCTGGCCATATCCTGGCAATAGCATCTCCCTTTAGCGCATGCCTCCCTAACTGGTCGTCATTAGACATTGCATTGTCACAATATTTACGGGTGACTGGTTGGTGTAGGTCGATGATAGATAACTATCTCTGACCGATCCGATCCGATCCGATCCGATAGATATAATAGTTAAGGCACAACCCCCGCGGGAGCTGGTGACTTTTTTCAAGTGCACACGCGTCGAACGGCTAAAATGACAAAAGACGGCGGCCGCCGCCGCCGCCGTCAAGCCATTGAGATTTAATTGCACAAAACGCCAGTTGAGCAATAAAATTTATGACCTACAAATAATAGGTCGTACCAGATCGGAGGGGTATATATGCAGGGCTATAGAGTACACATATTCCCCTCTTTTACAGTCAGCAATCGCAGCTCTTTGATGAATATCGGCAACTAAAGCGGCGGCAATGACAACTCAAATGAAATGGAGGCGGAGATAGAGGTGGGAGCTGGGGATGAACAGCTTTGAGCCTCCTCAATTGCGTGTGGGAGGATGGGTTAATAGAGCAGTTCATTTAAAGAAATAAGACAACATTTCACACAAGAGGTTTAAATATATATATAAAACAAGGCTCTCTTTAGATGAAGTCTTTGTGTTTCTTTTATATTTCCTATATTTAAATAAAACTCTTCTTACTTAATTGATTTATTTCTAACTTTTATATATATTAGCAACATTTCAACATGAAATTCAACATCTTAAGAGGTTAAAATATATTAAAAACTAGGTTCTTTCCAAAAGAAGTCTGTGTTTCTCTTTTTTTTTTAACATTTTAATACAAATCTTCTTAAAGATATTCCAATTAAGATATTCCTCAATTGATTTATTTGTGACTTTATAATATAAGACATTATTTTAATATAAATTTTAAGCTCTTGGGAGGTTTAAATATATTTAAAAAATCATTTCAAGACAAGTCTTTGTCTCTCTTTTATAATTTCTATAAAGAAAACTCTTCTCAAAAATATTCCTTGATTTATTTCTGACTTTATAATAAATAAGACAACATTTCAACATGAAACTAAAGCTCTTAAGAAGTTTAAATATATATAAAACCAAGGCATCTTAAGATTAAATAATTATTACCAAGACAAGTCTGTGTTTCTCTTTTGTATTTCTTATATTTTTATACAACTCTTCTCAATGATATTCCCATTCAGATATTCCTTTATTTATTTATTCCCGAATTTATTATATAAAATCTTCATAGTTTTAAATATATAAAAAAGAAAGTTATCTTTAGATTAAATAAATAACTCCCAGACAAGTCTTTGTTTCTCTTTTATATTTCTTATATTTTTATACAACTCTTCTTGAAGGTTTTCCCATTAAGATATTCCTTAATTTATTTATTCCCGACTTTATATAATATTTATAAATAACAACATAATAATAATAATTCTAATAATAACATAAGCTCTTAATAGTTTTAAATATATAAAAACCAAAGCTATCTTTAAATTAAATATCTCCCAGACAAATCTTTGTTTCTCTTTTATATTTCTTATATTTTTAAAACAACTCTTCTTTTATATTTTATATATTTAAACACAACTCTTCTCATAAATGTACCATTAATATATTCCCTAATTCCCTAACTCTTCTCATAAATGTTCCATTAATATTTTCCCTGATTGATTTCTTCCCAACTTTAATTCGGATTGTGAAAAAAATACCCACGAACAGCTGCTGTTAATGCCAGAGATCTCTCTTCAAAAGACTTGGGGGTGATGGTGGGTTTGGCAGGGCAGTCAAGTATTTAAGATTTAATTGCCGCCGTAACCCTCGGATGGCAATCCGTGAGATTGCCTCTTGTGTTTTTCCGCTCGTTTCTCCATTTTTCCTAGTTTTCTAGTTTTTAGTTCCACAAAAATATAGTCTCGATTTCATCGATTCGAAAATTCCCATTGATTTCAATTGCTGGCGGCCCGAATATCGATTACAATGCGGACAACAATGGGCGGGAGGATGCATCCCGCACACAAAGGAGTGCAGCGGCAACAATGGCCTCAAAGGACCAAATCGTTTAAGGCCATTAGAGTCCTGCTACCTGGTATGTATGTGCTCCTCTCTCCGGACTTGGGATCACTTAATTCCCCTTTCTTTTCTCCTGGCTATTTGCCATAATCACATCGCATCACTCCCTCCCTCCCCCGCCTTTTCGGTTTCATGTTCCAGATGCGAATTGTTTTCCATGGATTTCCACACGTGTAATCGATAGGCAGGTGGCGCTCCTCCTATCGATTTCAGTTCAGAAAGACTGTACTAAAGGTAACTCAATAGGGAGTAAAGGGAATGGAATTTAATTAACATTTCAATGAAAAATTTCATTTAGTATTGCAAAATTCGTTTAAACTATTTCTGAAAATAGTAGATTATTCATTGAAAGATTATTTATTAAAGGATTATTTATTGAAACATTATTTATTGAAATTATGGATTATTATCGATTAGTACAAGAGGAATCTGTGATACTTTAGAGTCTTAAGAAAAGGTGGAAGTTACCACGGAGTAACCATTGAAAATAATAATGCAACCTTTTACAAGTCCTGAAGTTACTCTAACAAATATCTACTTCTTACTAAGATATTTATTATTACTCTTATATTTATCAAAGTTTATTATGTTAATTAAAAAACTTAACAACTTCTGAAATTATTATAATGTTTTATTAAATCTAAATAAGATTTGAAATACCTTATTATAAATTTAATCATTCTCGAGTTACTTTTTCTAAGTTATAGTTCCAGTTACTTTGATATATTTCTGGGTTATTTTCTTGAATTATTTATTTATAGATTTATAATTTATTTCCCAGGTTGCTCTTCAAGTTAAGTTTATTTAGTTAATTAAAACACTTCACAAATTCTCGAACTTATAGAATTTTTAAATAAATATAAATAAGATTTTAAATAACTTATTACAAAAATAACAATTCTCTAAAGCAAGCTGCACTTATTTTGATATATTTTTGGGACATTTTCTTGAATATTCATATATTCCCCAGGTTGCTCTCCAAGTTAAGTTTATTTTGTAAATTATAAAACTTCACAAAATTCCGAATTTTCGTAATTTTTAACTAAATCTAAATCAGATTTTAAATAACTCATTACAAAATTAACAATTGTCGACTTACTTTTTCTAATGCAAGTTCACTTTGTTTAATATATTTTTGGGATATTTTCTTGATTTCTCATCTATTTTCCCAGGTTGCTCTCCAAGTTAAGTTTATTTTGGTAATTAAACTTTAAAAATTTTCGAACTTATATAATTTTTAACTAAATTTAAACAATTTAAATTTAACAATTCTCGAGTTTCATTTTTCTAATGCAACTTCCACTTATTTTGATATATTTTTGGGATATTTTCTTAAAGTTTCAACTATTTCTCAGGTTTTTCTCCCAGTTAAAACACCTCTCCTTCCTTCCAAGCAATTCTTTTAATTTTAAGATCCCACAAATGCAATCTTTTTTCCTCGAGACTTACAGACATTCTCAGGAAAAGACAAAAAGTAAAGCCAGAGTTAGGGGAACAGAGCGACCGTTCCGCCAATGGAGTTGGATGTTGGGACCCATTCGCAGATCTCTTTTCTTTCCCAATTGCCCAACATTTTGTCAACGGACCGACAACAAATGCCGCCCCTAATTACAGGCTCCCATGGAACCCCCCCCTTAACCCACCCAGAGGCCCCCCTTCCCCCCGGGCTACCCCCTTTGTTGGCCTGCTGCAAATCGCAAAAGCGTAAAAATATGTGACAACGCCCGAGGCAGCGCTCCAATGGTCACCGCTCGTTAGGCCAGTGCACTGAGCGGAAAAATTGGATACTTGAGCTACTAATTTGTTAATAAATTTCTCTAGGTGTTAACCATAATTTAATTAATTTTTTAAAACCTTTTTTCACTTAATAAAAAGCTGATAAGCTTAACTATATAGCTTAGTTTTCATGTCTTACTTTTGTAAGATTTTTCTTATCAAATATTTTATAAAAATTAATTAAAGAAAGCACCCCAAATTTCTCGCAGTGTGCGGCTGCTACTGGTCGCTCCGCTGGCCGCTCCAGTTCACGCCCACAAATTGCGTCGCCTCTTTACATAATGTCTATGTGGTGCAGCGGCCAGGGGGAAGTCCCCTGCGAACACTGCGAACAATGCAATTGTTGTGCAAGTTGCGGGCATTTCCAAGGGGGATACGAAAGGGGGTTTCTCTCTAAAAAAAATTATTAAAAAAACCCCTTCTAAAATAGCCGCAATCAAAAGCTGTGTCTGTGTGAAAGATCGCGAGTTACGCTCCGGATGAGCTCTTTTGGGTGAAAGTACCCTTGCCTTGAGTCTCTTTTAAAAATACAACCCCTAGATAGTTAGGTAAAAGTGAAGGTTTATACCATCCCTAACCCCTCTTTGGGTGAATTTTCAAGTTAAATGAAAAGTTAATGGAATAATTAACAAGTTAAAAGTAATGATCTGTTGAAATATTTCTTGTAAAAAACTTGAAAGTTATTAGAATCTATATCAAACCCTTGAAACTTTTGATTATTTAATTATTATAATTAGAATCTATATCAAACCTTTGAAACTTTTGTTTATTTAATGGAAAAAATTTTATGTTAATAATGGTTTATCATTTAATTTATAAAAGCCAAAAAGGAAATATTTTTTATAATGATTTTTTACAATTTTCGATTTTATGATGATGATTTTATATGATTTTAAAAATGCGGAAGTTTTAGATTCAGTTATAAAATTCTACCGTTAAAAGTTTTGATTCTCTAATGAGAAAGAAATAAATATTAATAATGATTTATCATTTTAATGTAAAGAAAAACATAAAGAGAATATTTCTTATAAAGATTTTTCCCAATTTTAGAGGCAATCATTATTACATTAGAACTGAGAAAAAAACCTTATATGATTTTATAAAAGCGAAAGTTTCAGGTTCCCCTTAAAGTTATAAAATTCTAGATCAAAACGTTATGATATATATTAATTATGATTTCTAATTTAATTTAATTGAAAAAAAAAAAAAAAAAAAAAAAAAAAAAGGGAATATTTGTTATTAAGATTTTTCCCCATTTTTGAAGGCAATCATTAATACATTAGAACAAAAAAAAAGCCTTATTTGATTTTATAATTGCGGAAGTTTCAGGTTCCATTTTCTGTTTTTTCTTGTATTTTTTTTTGTTCCAACATGAATCTACAAACTGCCCCTTGCCCAGCAATTTCTGGGCATGTCTTTTCTCGAAGACTCGTCTTCTGGGTGGGCGATTCTTCTCGATCGCCCAAATGCGTGGCCACCTTGGCGCAAGCGAGATGGCGACAGGGGGAAGAAAGGGAGAGAAAAGGAGGCATTTTGCATAACGCGACATCAGCATGCAAGGTTTTACACTGGCAAAAAATTAGAGGAGTCCTTAAAGCACTTTTCATATATGTTTTATATGAAAGCAAATAAATAAATAAATTACATATAAAAAATTATAAGTCTTATCAAGAGTATAATATAAATATTAATTTAATTTGAATTCTTTTAGTAATAACAAAAAAGAAAGCTAACTTTGGGAAACCAGTTATTATCAATTTTTATGACTTAGCCAAAAATGGCTTCATTTCAAATCGGAAAACTTTTCTTTGCTAGTTTTTATTAGGTAAAGAAATCTGCATTATTAATTTATATATATATAAGGTTTATTTAATCTTTGCAAGCTTCTTAGTAATATTATAATAATCTGCAAGAGTTTAAAATCAAAATGAGTGCGCCAAATGATTGGGAATTATAAGTAGTTAAGTAATTAATTAAGTAATCAAAATTCAGAGTTATTGTTTATAATATAAACTTTAAGCTATAAAATCAAGAACAGTTTATGATCATAGCAAAAATTTTGGCTCACTTTAAGAAGCTTAAGCTAGAAGCAGTTGAGAATCCTAAGCTAAAAATTCATTGTATTTAAAAATATATTAATTGATGATATTTTTTTGATAAGATTATCTATTTCTACACAATATTAAATCAAATTTGATTGCAATTAATTAAGACATTCGATTCTTAATAGATGATATATTTTATTATTATTATTATTAGATATATGTATATATGTATATATTTTATTATTATTATTATTATTAGATATATGTATATATTTCCATATATTTTTTTTTGCAGTCCACTCGCTCTGTGGTCTTTCATTTTCTCAGGCTGGCAATCAAAATGTGAACAGCAAGAAGCAGAACACGAAGAGCAGCCCAAGTGGGAGGATGAGAGGGAGTGGGAGGAGGTTGAAAAGTAGAAGGAGGTGGAGGAGGAGTAGGAGGAGTAGGAGGGACAGCGACCAGCTAAATTTGAGACCAAAGTGGAGGCGACGCGTCGCCATCATCATCTTCATCTTCATCTTCATCTCCAGCAGCATCGTGCATTTACAATTTTCTGCGAAATTTCTTGAAATCTCAACGAGAGCCGCCCCCTCTTTTCCACTCCCACTCCCACTCCTCGGCTTTTCCACTTCTCTTTTTTCTTCTTCTCTTCCTTCTTGTTGTCTTGTTTTCTGGAAATTTTGTGCTGTTGCCCGCCCGCCATCATCGCTTCGCAATTATAATTAAGTTTAATTGAGTGATTGACGTTTTTAGAGAGTGCGCGGTCACCCACAAATCTACAACAACAACAATGGCCACTCAAGGCACTTGAATTACAACAAAAAAAATGAGAAGAATTAAAGAATCTGAAGAAAAAAAAACAACTGAAATTTCGAAAAACATATTCTCAGGAGCTTCTCAAATTTCAGGTTTTAATTCAATTCGAACTTGAATCTCTTTATTTGGGAGTTTATGTGTTTAAATCTGGTTTTATGGCTATAGAAAACTTATAGTAAATATTAAATTAAAGTAGGTTTTATTTAATTTAAATTAAGTTCATAGGAAGCACTTGTTTTTAAAAGATAATAAATTAATTACAGCAGAAAAAACAAAGAGTTGGCCAAAAAAATTCTCAAATTTCTGGTTTTAATTCAATTCGAACCTTTATCTATTTATTTAGGAGTTTATGTGTTTAAATCTGGTTTTATGGCTATAGAAACATTATAGTAAATATTTATTTATAGTGGTTTTTTATAATTTAGAAACATTAAAGTAAATATTTATTTAAAGTAGTTTTTATTTAATGCAAGTTAAGTTCATAAAAAAAACACTTGTTTTTGGAAGATAATAAATTAATTACAGCAGAAAAGACAAAGAGTTAGCAAAAATAATTCGTTAGAGGAAAGAAAAAATGTCACTAAAAAAATAAGTAAACAAGAAAGAAAGCTAACTTTGGGTAACCAAGGTTTGTACACTCTTACAGTTTGATATGGAAAATCATCGTAACTAAGCCAAAAATTAATTACTTTTATTTCGGAAGGCTTTTTTCTTATGCTAGTTTTTATTCCGTTAACAAATCTGCATTACAATTTTAAAACTTTAAAAATTAACATATATTTTTTTTGGGAATTTTTGACAATTTTAATGATTATAAAATGTTGAAAAAAATGGAGTAAAATTGTTTATGATCCAAACATGGCTAGATCAAGAAAATATATGATATATATAAGTTATAAAATAACTCCTTCACTGTGTTGTAAGCTCCTAACTGAAACTATAATATTTTGTAAGATTAAAATATGAAAATATATTATTAATTGCAGGTAAAATAAGATAATCATTTATAATATATAATATAATTATAATTATGAATAATTATTATATGATAATATTTGTAATTTATTGATTTAATTCATTTTAAAAATCTTAAATAGGTTTAAGCCATTAAATATATATAAGTACTCTGGTATATAGATTTATATTTCTTAGAATAGTAAAGGAATTATCCGCATAAATGTAGAATATTTTTTTTTAAATTTAAATAATCCAATTATAATATCCTTCAAGGCTAAAATAGGAAAATATATTATTAATTGCTGGTAATATATGAAATATTTGTTGTTTAATGATTTAACTCATTTAAAGAAATCTTAAATAGGGTTTAGTTATTAAATTTATATAAATAATTCGGTATATATTTATTTAGACCTTAATTATTAAAAATATACATATAAATAGTTTGGATTAAATTTATATTTCTTAGGATAGTAAAGGAACAATCCCCATAAATGTAGGATACTTTTCAAATAATCCAATTATAATATCTTTCAGGGTTGAATTAGGAAAATATATTATTAATTGCTGGTAATATAGGAAATATTTGTTGTTTAATGATTTAACTCATTAAATAGATTTTTATTATTATATTTATGATGATATAAAAATATATATATCAAAGTATTTATTTATAGAACTTAAATTAGTAAAGCAACTATTCCCATATTAGCATATTTTCTTATATAAATAATCCAATTATAATTACGATATATTCCTAGAGTTTTGTTTATTTTTTTTCTGCTTCCAAAATAATAATCGGCAGCCGTCTGAACACAAGAGATTATGAAATCATAATCATAATCGACGACGTTTCAGCCATAATCGAAACCAGTAAAAAAAAAGAGGAAAAATGCTGAAAGACAGCAGCAACAATGGCCGTTTGTTCAAGTGCCTCCGCTCAGGCTCTGGGCTTTGGCCACCCCCCCAAAAAAACACCGCCCCCTCTAATACCACTCCCCCCCTTTGGGGGGGAACGGGCTGCGTGGGTGGCCCCTTCACTAGACCAAAAACCTCACAAGCACTGCAAGGAAAAAAAAGAATTTAGGGACAAGAAACTAATAAATATTAAGTTAAATAGTTTATAATTTTTATAAAATATGTAATCTTTATTTTAATAACAGTTTAAAATTTTTTTTTTATTGGTTTTGCTAGCAAAAATAATTGTTTCGATTTTTTTTTTTTACATATTTCCTTAGGTTTGCCATTTACTTTGATCAAAAATTCCTTCAAATTAAAAGAAATATTTACTTTTACCTATTAAAAATTTAGTTTTATTAGATTTTTTTCTTATTTTTTTTTTCGCTCTGTGTTACGATTGCAGCCTGCCGCTTTTCCACTTTTCCGCTTTTCCACTCTGGCCACTGGACATTGCACAAATTCGATGCTTGCATCAATTGCCAGTTGCAACGGCAACGAAACAGCAACAACAATCGACACAACATGGAAAATGTTGACAACTTTTTTGGGGTTTTTCCTTTAGTGGGTGGTCTTTTTTTCCCCTCAAGAGGTGCTCGTTTAACTGTTCGTTCTACCTAGAAACTAGTTGCAATCTATAACAAATTGATGCAAAATTCAAGTTGAATTCAGCATATTCTTTGGGTTTTATATACTTTTAATGATCTGTCAGAAGAACTAGAGACCTGTAGCAAGCCTTAATGAAGCCGGTAGTCATCCAGAGTCACTTCCACATCCCACATCGGCTTTGATTTTTGCCCCTGATTAAATCCCCCGCCGCCGGATTTGGATTTTGGTTTGGGTTTGGGTATAGCCCATCAAAGCGGGTCGTAAAATGCTCTCGTTCAGCGATTTTTAACAAGCCAACTCGAGTGGAGGCCCCATCGATGGGATGGGATGGGATGCGATAGACCCATCACATCCACATCCACATCCACATCCACATCACATCCGCGCGTAATAAAATGCACGCACGCACGTCCGACACCCAAGAAGCTGTGGCCCCAAGCACACACAGCGGGGGTCAAAATAATAGCATTCAGGAGAGAAAAATAACTAGAAAAAAATGTATAGTGTTCTTTATCAAATTTTAGGGGATTTTCTTGATGAAATGCCCTTTATTAGAAAATGTAATATATATATTTTTAATAGTTAGTTCTATAACAAATCTTTTCTTTAATTTCTTTTAACAATATTTTTAGTTAGAAAATAATATAGAATATTTTTCATCAAATTTTATGGGATTTTACAGATGAAATATGTACTCTCTATTAATAAATGTAATATATATATTTTCAATAGATAGGTCTATAACAGGTCTTTTTTTTTCTTATATATTTTATCACATTTTTTTATTTTATTCCTTATTTAAATATGTTATCTTTTATATAAGAATTTATAACTGATTTAAAATACTTTTTCAATGATGTTTCCTCTGTAGCAAGTGCTGTTTTATGAGTAACCTCACCTTCAACTCAACTCTATTTATTTTAATTGTTTTAAATTTTAAAACGAAATTAGGATTCTGTTCTTTTGTTTTAAATTTTAAAACTAAATTAGAATTCTTTTCTTTTGTCTGTTAAAGAATTTGTGGTTCTTTGTAAATTTTGGTGTACTAAAAATGTATTTGTTTTAAGAAAATAACTTTATACCTGTAAAGTGTAGAAATTTGTGATTTTTATAGTACTTAAAAAGATTTCATAAAAGATCTTCCTCTGTTCAAGCTCAGGCCAGTAGCAGTTGGGAATTCTAAGCCTTAACTTACGTATTTCTAAAAATATGTTGAACAATTGTATATATTTTTTACAACTCAACAACTCAACTCAACTCTAATTATTTCAAATTTCATTTTAAATTCAAAATATATATATTTTTTTAGAACCCTATCCTATTCTCTTGACTGCCACTGTAAAGGGGGTTCGCCTCTGATGTCTATACAGCATCCGCAGTCATCTAATCAACTTTGATGATCGCTTCTCTAGGGAAGGGGAAGCTTGCTGCCTTAATTCCCAAAAAATCCAACAAAATATCTTTAGGTTCGTTTCGTCGGGTTGCGTGTTTGGTCATTTGTAACACCTAACGGTTTGATTTGTAGAATCGTTTAAACCAAAACATTATAATTAACATAAGACTCCCGCGAGAGCCTTGATTTTGATTTTCTGGCTTTCTTCTCGAAGCGAAATCGATGAAAGCATAAAAAGAGTTAATTGATTTTCAGTCTTTAGTTCTTTTCGATGATGTTGAGTTTATAATCTGAAAATATGGGTATCCTAATGGAACGTTTATAATGATTAAAACTTGGTAATAGAGGTAGATCTTAGGGGGAATGAGTGTTAACTATAAGTAAATATAAGGTTTGCTTTTATTTTATTTCTTAAAAATATGAATAATGAAGGAATATTTAAAATTTAGCTTACAAATAAGACAAAACTTGTATATTTCTAAAGAAAATAATTATTTATTAAATAAAAACAAGTGCATTTTCATGTCTTTAATAGTTTAAAGTGAATTTTAAAGTCTAAAATGTATTCTTAATATTATTTTAAAGTAGAAATTATCCTCTATGACATGTTCTTAATTTTATTTTAAAGTATAAAGTCTAAGATATGTTTTTAAAATTATTTTAAAGTTAAAATTACCCTACATTATCATGTATTTATAAGATTTATTACCTTGAAGCTTGTATATTCCTCATATTTGCATTTTAAGGTCTTTAACTATTATATATATAATTACTCAAAAAAGCTAATTCAAATAAGTTTTAATTTTTAGCTACTTAAAGCTTAAATAAGCTAATTAAACTGAGTTTCCAAATACCTTTTTTAAATCAAAATGACATCCCAGGAATGAACCTCCGCAATTCATATATTTTTTGGCCACGACAATCGTTAAGCTTCATCGATCCATCAAAGATGAGCCCCCAATCAGACTGATTCCACCAGCTGCCCGATCATAACTCCCTGTGACATCTCTCAATTTTTTTTCCCAGTCAGGATCTGGAGGCAGTTCCAGGATATCCCAGCTCCCAAGACCCTTCCGAGAGTTACGAGCTGCTGTCAAGCGCAGCGCTGACGTGGTGACCCTTTGTCCGGCGGTGCCTCCATAAATTGGATCGCCCGGAATCAGACGATATATATGTGTGCTCCAAGCTCTCTCCGAGATGATGATGAGTTCAGTCGAGTTCGGCGGAAAGTCAACCGGTCACGGTGGTCTATGTATGTCAATTAAGAGCCAGCGGTTAGCCGACGTTGATTTATGCAATTGTCTGTCCAATGTACAGAGAAAGATATATGGTTTTTTTAAGAAAGATGTTTTAAAAGTATTTATTTGCTATTTAGTATATATATTTATATTTAAAGTTGCTTGAAGAAGTACTAAAATTGTTGAAAGATGTGAGATTTCAGTTGAAACTTTGTTTGAAAGCAAAGTATTAACATAAGATTTTATTTTTGAGATGAAGTAGTTATTAATTTTATTTCTTTAGGTTTTTATTCGGAGTTTTTAATGAGGAATTCAGTGTTTAAATATTGTAACTACCCAAAATTTTAGAAGGATATAAGATTTCAGTATAAACTTTATTTAAAAGCAAAGTCTTAACATGTGATTTTATTTTTGAGCTTCAATAGTTTATATTTTTATTTCTTTAGGTTTCTATGCTAAGTTTTTAATAAGGAATTAAATATTTAAATATTGTAAATATCCCAAATTATAGAAGGATATAAGATTTTAGTTCTAACTTTATTTAAGATCAAAATATTAACATCTGATTTTATTTTTGAGCTCAAGTAGTTTATAGTTTTACTTCTTTTGAGTTCTATGCAAATTTTTGATCAGTAATTAAATATTTTAATATTTTTCAAGCTATAAGCAGACATCTTTCTATAAGTTTCGATATTTTCCAGCCCAAATCCCAGCTTTATTCTCTCTGTGTAAGCCAGCGCCCACGGCTTTGGGTTAGAGATCAAACCAGAGACTTCCTTCCGTTACAGTTGCCCCAAAAAAATGATCACAAAAAATAAATAAATATATAAATAAAGAGTATTCCTCTCGGACATTGGCCAGCTAATTGGCGGACGTTGTGTGTGCTCGCTTTAAGGCAATCCAAAAACAAAAAAAAAAAGAAAAAAAAAATAGAAACCCGAAAAAAAATAACCAAAAAGAGGCACGGGAGGCACTGATAATAACTTCTTCAACGAGCTCCATGAAGTGAAATTATTCGGGTAAACATGCACGCTAATTACAAAACCCTCGAAAAAAAAAAATACAACAGGAAAATAAAGGGGGGCACAAAAAAAAGAAGCAGCGGCGCCGGGAGGGGGGGGCGGTCTCCAGAAAAATGATATAATATTTTATGAATCAATTCACGAGAGCGCCAAGTGGACCACCGTCGCTGTCAGCGGCGACGCCAGTCTCCAGTCTCGCTTCAGCCAGTCTTCAGTCTTCCCGTCTTCCAGTCTTCAGTCTTTGGCCACTCTCTCTCCCCCTGCCCCCTGCCCCCCGCCCCGCCCCCTTTTGGTTGGAGGCACACGAATATCGCCATCGTCGTGCAGTTAGCGAATGAGCCACTTAAAGAGTCACAAATAATAATAACGACTTTAACGACAACCACAACAACAACAACAGCCGGAGATCAGGCCAGCGCCACACAGAGAGCGGAGCCGGAGTCTACGGAGCCAGTCCACACTGAGAAAAAATACCCAGAAACTTTTAAAAACTCATTTAAAACCAAATACTTTTGTATTATAATTAAATTTTCAGTCAGAAGTTTGCAACGCAGTGAAGGAGTCATCTCCGACCCTATTAAGTATATATATTCTTGATCAGCCTCAACAGCCGAGTCGATCTAGCCATGTCCGTCTGTCCGTGTGTCCGTCCGTCTGTCCGTCCGTTTCTACGCAAACTAGTCCCTCAGTTTTAAAGCTATCCGAATGAAACTTTGCAGACAGTCTTCTATATACTCTCTCACTCGTACATAAGTCGGAACGAGCCGGATCGGTCAACTATATCATATAGCTGCCATACAAACGATTCGTAAATTTTAAGAAAATAAATTATAACTCCGTTGTTTTTTAACATATCTTGATCAACTCTCGGTTATAAGCTTTATTTATTAATTCAGATTTTATGATTAAATTTCATAAAAATCGGATGACTATATCATATAGCTGCCATAGGAACGGTCGTGAAATTTTCAGAAAAAAAATTATAACTTTGTCAGTTTTCAACATAATTTCTTCTACTTTGAGATACTAGTATTTCATATTTTTTTTAGAATTTTGTTGTAAATTTCATAAGAATCGGACGACTATATCATATAGCTGCCATACAAACGATCGGTAAATGTGGAGGTAAATAACATTTTACTTTAAAAACTTTAAAAATTGTATGAATATGAAAGTTATTAATTTTATATTATATTGGAATAGATTATAATTCATACAATTGAAATCTGCAAAAGAATACAAACTTCGGTGTGCCGAAGTTAGCTTCCTTTCTTGTTTTAAATTGAATTTAGTTTCTTTGCAAGTCAAAATTAAGTTAATAATTAATACAAACTTTAAATTTGCTTTAGTAATTTATAATAACATTTCCCTCAGTGCACTGGCAGCCACACAAAGTTGAGGCTCCTCGCTTATGACTGGACTGGCGTTTCGATTATGACTGGTCTTTCGGGATATATATTTTGGGGCCCCGGCGCTCGGTTCTTATTTTTTTTCTTTTTCTTTATTTTTTTGGCGGAATGAGAAGGGTCGTTCTGTGGGCCCATTGCCGCGCCCTAACAAGCACAAATCAACAGGTTTATTATGATATGGCCCAGAGGATCAGGACGAGCGAGCCAGGAGCAGCAGCAGGAGGAGGGGGAGGAGCAGTCCAGTGTCTGTCAAACTGTGCTGCTCAGGTCATTAAAGGCGAAGTCCAGAGCAACCTCTTTAAGATGATTTAAAGCCAAATAAAAGGAAGGAAATAAATCATATTAAATAGGGAAATGTATGTAATTTATTTATAAATAATAAGTAAAAATATTAAGATATTTTTTAAGGCACTTTTAAGTGTATTTGTTAAAAGAAAAGAAGTTATTTTCAAGAACTTACAACATCAAAATATGTTTAAAACAAGATAAAGATAAAATCTTGTTTTTTAGTTAGAAATTATTGCACAAGTGAAGCCTTTTATTTATAAAATTTAAGTATAATATTGAGATAATAAGATATATTATAATTAAATAAACAATAGCTTAAATATTAATTTAAATTCAGCTAAAAAGTAACTTACAACACGAAAATATGTTTAAAAACCAGATACAGTCTTGTTTTTTGTTAGAAATTATTGTACGAGTGAAGTATTTTTCTTTATTAAATTTAATTTTCATGCAAAAATTGGCATCCTGGCAGGATCTCCCCCCACCCCCCTCCCTGCTGTGCATATCCTGCATGGCTTATGAGCTGTCAATCAATATTTGCACCTTTGACCCCGACGCCTGCGTCATTAAAGATGGCCGTTGGGCAGACACAAGCTCACACCTCTCGAAATACACACACCTTCTGACACCACCAACCACACACACACACCCCTACACACACACTCCCTTTCACACACACACACACTCAAATCTTGGAAGGGGAGCTCCAGCGGATTTCAGTTGGAATGAAATTTGTCCTGGAAAAGCTTTGGGAAATTCGGAATATTTTTCACTATTCAAAATGAGAAAATAAAATCAGTTATCAATCAGTTATAGAGCTTTAAAACTTTTGATTTTCTTTTTAAGTTATGTTTTTATATTTAATTATATTCAGTATAGGAAATATAATATTTAAATACTTCCTTTACTTAATATTTATTTTAAATTTGTTCCAATTTATTATATAAAGTAAATGAAGTATTTAAATATTATATATTTAAATATTATACTTCCTTTACTTAATATAACATTGAGCTTAAAAAGAACACATTTTCATGGCAGAAGGAAATCTTTTAATTTAGTCGTTTAATATGTTTGTTACTTAATTGGTAATTAAAAATAATAAAAATGAGTTTAAAGTTGATAAAAATATATAAATTACACAATGAATCAAATTTAAATTCTTAAATATTAAGAATTTCATGATCAACGCCCCGAAAAATGAGCAACGTATTAATAAAGATTCAAAATGAATTAATATTTAATATAAACTAATTAATAATTCAATCAAATGTATTAAATAGAAGTTAACTTTGCTTGTTTTTAGCTAAATAATATTAATTTAAATTAAATTTGGACGGTTACTTTATTTATTATTATTATTATTATCCCTTACTTATCCTTATATAGTAATTATATACTTAAACGATCTTATAATGGAAATCTTTTTACATATATAATTAATATTCAAATAATATAATATATATATAATATAAATAATAAGTATTTACTATTCAAATATTATTATTATTAACTGTTAAAATATTATTATTATTATGTATTATTCAAATTTTATTATTATTTTTTATTTAAATATTATTTTTATTATTTATTATTCAAGTAATATTTTTATTATTTATTATTCAAGTATTGTTATTATTATTTGTTGTTCAAATATTAATATTATTATTAGTTAGTAAGTTTTTATTATTATTATTAATTATTAAAATATTATTTATTATTCTAATAACCAATAATCTAAATTTTTCCCCTTCTCCCTCTTGGCTACTTATTTCAATGCTCTCCTAATTCCCTCCTCCTTGAGACAGGATTCATTTTGAAGCCTTTGACTCCGCGGTTGAACGACCCAGTCAATACGGTGTATCCTGGCTTATCCTGCCGCTGAATGGAGTGCCCCTCCATTGAATATATATCTCTATATATGTATATATATATATAAATAAATATATACGTACCACATATCCTTTTTTGTTGGGAGCTTCTCAAATTACCATAAAAGTTGGTTCGCCGGCAACGGCAACGGCGGCGTCGCTCCTCTGATCTTTGGCTCCGCTGTCTAAGTTTTCGAGGCAGCTAACCCCGCCTCCGATCGGCTCCTAACCCACCGCCCACGCCCCCTTCGTCCTGTCCCGTCCTGTTTCTGTGCGGGATCAAAGACACCGCATATCCTGTGCTTGAGTTTCATTCATTGAGCCAAGAGCCGCCAGGAGCCAGGAGCTCCGGTGTGTGTAAGCTTATATGGGGTCTGATCTGATCCGATCCGATCCTTCCTCGGCTCCTCTTCTTGCGATCCTTGCCGCTGAATGCTAATTCCTAATTGGGTAAGCACAGATCCCTAATTAAGCTGTTGCCATTGTGACAGCGTCTCGGCATCTTCCCCTCCCTCCCCTCTTGTCTAGCCTAGATTTGTAGGGAATTTCAAAAGGATTCTCTGAATGCCAGGTGTCAGCTCAAGGAGGGACACATCTGCCGCAGTTGCTCCCTGAGCTTGAAGGGATTTCTTAAAAAAAGGGGTTCGGGGATAAGTTCTTAAGAATGTCGAGTTAAAAATTAAGAAAAGTTGGGAATATGACTTGAAAAATATATATTTATAGCTGAAAAACTGCTTATTCATTATTTTATTTATAAAAAATAATATTAAAATTGTATTATTAATATTGATACCCATTTTTCTTGCTTGTTTCCCTTATATTTCCTTTTGTTTCTTTAGATTTTAGGAAATTTATTTATTTATATTATTTAAACTTGAGAATAGCTATGAAAACTACTTGAAAAATATATATTTTTAGCTGTGATTCTGCTTAAATGTATTAAAAATATTATTAAAATTGTATTATTAATATTGATACCCATTTTTAAGTCACTTTTCTTGCTTGTTTCCCTTATATTTCCTTTTGTTTCTTCAGATTTAGGGAATTTTATTTAATTATATTATTTAAACTTGAGAAAAGTTGAAAAAATTACTTACTTTTTAGCTGTAATACTGCTTAAATTGATCCAATTTATTATAAAAATTGTATTATTATTATTTATACCCACTTTTAAGTCACTTCTCTTGTTTCTTTCTCTAACATTTCCCTTTGTTTCTTTCAGATTTCGGGCATTTCAAATCGTTTTATTTAAACTTAAAAAAATGTTTAAAAACTACTTAAAAAATATATATTTTTCACCTGGGATACTGCTTAAATTATTTAAAAAAAAAAGGAGTAAGTATTTTTATACCAATTTTGGCACTTTTCTTATTTATTTCTCTCACATTTCGCTTTCTTACTTTCAGATTTCGAACATTTTAAATAGTTTTTATTTAAACTTGAAAAAAGATTGAAAAAAATACTTTAAAAATATATACTTTTAGCTGTGATTCCGCTTAAATTATTTAAAAAAATGAGTAAGTATATCTATATACATTTTTTTCACTTTTCTTATTCATTTCTCTTACATTTCCCTTTTGTTTCTTTCAGATTTCGGGCATTTTGAAAAGTTTTTATTTAAACTTAAAAAAAAGTTTAAAAAAAACACTAGAAAAATATATATTTTTAGCTGTGATTCCGCTTAAATTATTTAAAAAAGACGAGTAAGTATATTTATTCCAATTCTTGCACTTTTCTTATATCTTTCTCTTACATTTCCCTTTTGTTTCTTTCAGATTTCGTTCATTTTTAAATATTATTTGTTGATGTTCTTAAAGCCAGGTGACCCGCCCCCCGTTCTCGAAAGGCAGGCCAATGCATTGACCTCCTTCACTCTGGATGAGGTTACTCCTGCTCCTCCTCCTCCTCCTCCTCCTCTTACCATTCCCTCCCTCCTGGCCACCTCTCAAGCAGCGGAAACGGCAGAGTTCCTGGCGAAGGAGGCGCGAACAGGCAAAGAGTGCCAGCCATACTCAACGCACACTTGCATGGCACTATGGCCATAATGGCCGGACCGAATGCCATATATATTTATATATATAATATATAGAGGAATATATATAGAGAGAGCACATTCCACCCCTTATTTGGCGGAGTGGCTCGTCGGTCTGGCTCCTGTGATTTCCTGCAGAAAGTGCCTCGAACGGAGCTCTAAGTGGCCTAATTAGCAGCCGTGCGGCGATCAACACCACTCGTCACCGTCACCGTCACCATCACCATTACCAACATCATCATCATCGTCATCCTTATCGCATCGAGTGCTGCCATGCCACCACCCTGCTGCCGCCGCTGCTCTCTGACCCCTAACCCCGGGCGCATGTGAGTATTTTGCATATTATTTCACGCCATTGTAGCGCTTTCAACGCTAAACCGAACAAAGTAAGCTACAAAATGCAGCCACAAACAAAAAAACATGGCCAAATGCTAAAAGAAAAAAATATACAACAAAAAAAGAAAAACAAAGTAGAAAAGGTAGAAAAAAAGTCAGTAAAAACAGTGAAGAAAAGTCGAGGTATCGGCGGAAGATGGCAGCCAAACTGCGAAACAATGAGGCGACTCTGAGTGCCAGAAAAACTCTGTCGCCGTTGTTGCCTCAGAGAGACCAGAAGTTGCCAAGACACAGGGAAAAAAATTGTTTTTTAAATTGGAAAAATAACTTAGAATATATTTTTATAGAATATATTTTAATAAGAAAGCTATGAATATTTTTGGTTGCTTTTACTGTGGAAGAACTTGTGTTCTAAGACTTTAATCTTTGGAACAATCAGGAAATATTATTTCCTTCTATTTTCTTGTATTGTTTTTTGTTGTTGCAGTTTAAAAATTACTGTTTTTAAATAAATATTAATAATATTATAATTAATAATATATTTTAATAAGAAAGCTATGAATATTTTTAGAACCTTTTAATGATGAAAAACTTATGTTATGTATTAAAATATATTCTTTAAAATTACATTCTTTTGAGTTATTCTTTAATTTAAAAACTGTATTTTGTATACTGCAAAAAGCAAACAAATAACAAGCAAGTAACATTTTTATTTCCTTGTATTTTGTTTGCCTTTTTTACAGTTAAAGAAATACAGTTTTTTAATAAAAAACAACTCAGAAGAAAGTATTTTTTATAATATATATTAATAAAAAAAAGCTATAAATATTTTAAGAAGCTTGTAGTAAAGGAAAACTTGTGTTTTAAGACTTAAATCTATTAAACAATCAGATAATATTATTTCCTTGTATTTTGTTTGCCTTTTTTGCAGTTTAAAAAATACAGATTTTAAAGAAAAATACAAAACTCAGAAGAAAGTATTTTTAATAATATATTTTAATAAAAAAAGCTTTCAATATTTTAAGAAGATTTTAGTAAAGGAACTTAATCTTTAAAACAGTCAGGAAATACTATTTTGTTTGCCTAAAAAATATATAAATAAATAGTTAAATATAACAATTAAATAAAAGATTTATAGCTTATATTTAAATATTTTAAAATATAAATAACAACAATCTTTTAAAGCAACTTTCGGCAACGATTATTAAGCCCTGAGTTTAACTCCTAAAAACATTCTTAAAGTGAAGAGCATTACAGGGTAAATCTTGTTGTTATAATATATGTTTTATAATATATGAATTATAAATAATGAAATAACATTTAAATTAAGTAAAATTATATAGAATTTTATAGGTCATAAACCTCAGGAAATAATTTTTAAATCCGTATAAGTGCAAGGTATATTGTTTATACTTCAGAGTGGTTGCAATCCCTGTAAGAAGGATTGCTCTCATTTCAAAGATCTTTCTCCTTCACAAAAGACTCTTTAAGAGCTGAAAAATCTCATCTTATAAACATAAATTTTTCTTCTCACTTTTTTTTTAATATTTTCAACACATATTAAACATTTACATAATATTATTCTCTAAGTGCCTTTAGGCAGACTCTGCTTTTGCTTTTTTTCTCTTATTTTCCTTGTGTTGTACCTTTTGCTGGTCTTTGGCGTTAGTCGCCGCACTTTGGGCGGCAAATGGCGGCTGCTATAGTTTACAGTTTGATTTGCCCACCTGGGCACCTGGCCCACACACCTATGCCGGGGGGACAGGTGGTAGGTAGGTGGCAGGTGGCAGGTGCAGGCTCAGCCCTTGTATTTCCCCCATTTTGCAGTTGGTTTTTTGTGCCGGCTTTTGGCATGGCTTCCGTTTTCGGGAGCTCTGACTGCCATGATTTGTTGTTGTTGTGCCAGTGAATTTTCCGCTTTTCTTTACCCCTTTTTTTCCAGCTCTCCTCCTCCTCCCTGTTTTTTGTTTTTTTGTTGTGCCTTTTTTCCTTGGAAGGTGTTGTCGTTGTTGCCCCACACATTGGATCATTTAGTGGCTCCAACTAGCTGCTTTTTTTTTCCTTTTTCCATAGTTTTTCTACCTTTTTTCTCCTATGTTTTCCCCTCTTTACTTGTTTTCTCCTCCCCCCCAGTTTTCCTCCACAAAATCGTGCCTTTTAGGGGGAGGAACTTGGAAAATCCTGACTCTGACTTGTCATTGGCATCCATAACCATTTTCACCTGGCATTCTTCTTCCTGTTCCATTCTTTGTTTGTTTTTGAGAGGAAGGAGACCTTGGAGCAGCATTATTTTCGAATTGGGATTCCCGAAAAACAGAAAAGCTGGCCAAGGAAAAACAAAATGCAGTTGCAAAAGCCCAAAACGGACTTTCAATCCAATCAAGAATGTTATTAATTTAGAGAGCATTTTGGTCTTTGTTTTTTGGGAATTAACAATTTTACTTTAAGGAAAAGTTAGCTGAGATTTTGGGGGATTTAATTGTGGATTCTTGGGGTGTAATAACCATAAGTTAGTAGTTTTATTTTAAGAACTGAATAATGAATATTAATTATTATTACTAAGAACATCTTCAATATGTATTTAAAATTTAGAGAAAAAACTGTGACTTTTATCATGTAAAAAAGGGAGAATAATACCTTGAAGATTTATGGATAAATATAATCGAAAAGATATTCAGTATAAATATAACAAAAATATATTTAGGATAAATATAACAAAAAGATATTCAGAATTATCACATTTCTAATTATATTCTTGAAAATACTATAACTACAGCTTGAAAATGAGGTTTTTAACAAAGTAAATTTAATTTTAAGATGAATATTTTAAGGCAGTTTATAAAAGAAATATTAGATATTAAATATTCCGTTCCCTAACCTTAAGCAACAAGTTTAAGTTCCACAAAAAGTAAACCTAATCTATAAGAAAATATATATACAAATCTAGTTAGGGATTTTTATTTATATTTTCTAATATATTGGGATCTCAACAATGATACTGTTAGGATTTGGCTTTGGATTTATTTTTGGAATTAACAATTTAACTTTAAGGAAAAGTTAACTCAAGTTTTGAAGGATTTATGTTGAGTTTTTTAATGTGTAATTCATGATTAGTAATTTAAGTTAAGAACTGAATAATGAATATTAATTATTTTACAAAGAACATCTATTCAAAAAGAATGCATTTAAAATTCAGAGCAAAGACTGTGATTTATATCATGTAAAAAAGAGAGAATAATACCTTAAAGATATTAACAGAAGGATATTCAGGATAATTCCATGCATCATTACTTTTTTTTAGAGTTTTTAAGCTTCAACAACAGCTTAAAATTAAGTTTTTCAAAAAAGTATTTTGACTTTAGAGATAAATATTTTAAAGGAATTTGTGAAACAAATATAATACTTAAATATTATCTTCCCTTAACTTAAGCAACAAAAAGTAAACCCAATCTATAAAAAATTATATATCAAAATCCCTAAATAGATCTCCACAATGATACTGTTAGGATTTCGTTTTGTATTTGTTTTTTTAGGGACTTAAATTAAGTTTCTTAAGGTATACTTTATGGTTAGTAATTTTATGTTAAAAACCGAATAATGAATTTTCATTATTTTTATTTAAAAACATCTTTACAAAACTCTTTACAAATCTCTTTAAAAGTCTGAGAAAAGACTGTAAATTCCACAAAAACTAAACCCAATCTATTAGAAAACATATACGAAAATCCGTAACTAGATCTCTATAATGACACTGTTAGGATTTGAATTTGTTTTTGGAATTAACAGTTTTTACTTTAAGAAAAAATTTAACTCAATTTTTGGGGAATTTTAGTTGAGTTTCTTAAGGTTTAATTATTGGTTAGTAATTTAAGTTAAAATTTAATAATGAATTTTAATTATTTTTACTAAAAACATTTTTTACAAAAGGGATGTATTTAAAATTCAGATAAAAGACTGTAAAAGTCTGTAAATTCCACAAAAAGTAAATCCAATCTTTAAGAAAATATATACCAAAAATCCCAAACTAGATCTCTATAATGACACTATTAGGATTTGGCTTTGGATTTGGGTTTGGAACACCAGCTATAGCCCTGCTTTTCGAGTGACCCCCCAAGGCGCGACTTTTGACTGGAGGCCACATGACACATGTGTGTGTGCGTGGTGTGTGTGTGCTTTGGCGGGGTACAGTTGTGCCATCGGATGGATGGTGCCTCAATTAGTGGCACTCCACAAGCGCAAGCGCGCTGCAATTGTCGGGGGGCAGGGGGGGGGGGGGGACTCCG